>CAEGAG010267563.1:0-29673 GCA_903067065.1 Brachyrhaphis terrabensis | reverse complement strand
CCGAATCGACATGCAGATGTCCATCCATCCATCCATCCATCCATCCATCCATCCATCCATCCATCCATCCATCCATCCATCCATCTCCTAACACCCTTTTCCCTAATGGGGTGGGGGTTGGTGCTGGTGCCTATATCCAGCTAACGTTCTGGGCGAGAGGCGGGGTCACCCTGGACAGGTCGTCAGTCTGTGACTATGATACAGTGACTTGAAAATGTTTTTCAGGTTTTTCACATTTTTGTCGCAGCAGCAGACTTCAGTGTGTTAAATAGGAATTTCATTACACAGTGCAGCTCACAATTGGGTATAATTATTACAGGAAGCAAAGGAATGCATACTTCTCAAATTTATATTTTAAATAAAAGTTTTTTGTGCTATTGCATTCAATATTTTGCACGATATTTTGTTGCTGCTACATCTCAACCAGCTTTGGATGTGTAGATCCTGAAACATTTAGCAAAATGACAGATTGGATGCAGGATATTATCAGAGGGTTTGCACAAAACTGTCACTGCACCTGACCCCATAAGAGCAAATTCACAACTCCAGCACACATCATGTGTGTGTCTGAGACCTCCCAGAGAATGAGGGGGTGAAGTAACACTATGCTTAAATTCTACTGTTTAACCCGCAGTCTTAGTGCGATGCTCAGGAAAAGCGTGGCAGATGTCACGGTCGGCCAACCAGAAGACTGGTCAGCTCTTCAGTTCACTAAACCAAAAAAAAAAACAACAACTTGTAACCGGCAACCCACCAGACCCACACATGGTAAAAAGTTCAGGCAGGGTTTACTCGATTCCTCGCAGGACTTCCGGAGGGCTAAAACTCCACGCATTCATTTTTAGCTAGCTTCACAGCTGTTATATTTAGAAGAAAGAGCGCCAAGTCGCCAAATAACCAGTAAACCGACTAAATAATATTTAGGTTTAGGACGGACACATCGTTTAGACTCACACAGATTTGAGCTAAGTACAAGATCTTTCGACACAAAATACCTTTTTCTCCACAATTTTGTCAATAGTAAAGAGGGCTAGATAATATAAAAAAAACAGTTTAGTTTTTTTTTTTTTTACTTAAAGAAAAATCTCAAGGTATGCAGAGTGTATATAGTCATACAGCTGCAGATTTCAAACCGTCAATGAGTCAGGACATCAATTTGGCAAAAGAGGGCATATCTGTAATTATGTTAATGAACATTTTGAGATTGTTACAGCAATAAAATATAGATTTTATGTTATGTTTCCAGGACTGCTAGTAATTATTGAGGCCAATTCATTAACAGGTGCTGCTGAGACACAACTATGAGCCTGAGCCAATATCCCTGAAAGCTTTTTCTCTGTAATTTGTTTATCTTTGACTGCACAGACATATTCATGTGTGCGTCGCCTTTATGTGTCTGTCACTTATTAACTGGCTATCTGCTCAACAGTAAAGGTTGGACGTTTTTCAGACCTCAAACACAGACGTGATGAAGGTTCTCACAGAGACTTCAGATCAGCCACAGTTCAGTGGGAGGCAGGGCTGTAGGTCACCGCTGCAGTTTGCTGCAGAATGCCAGAGCACTCTTTGATGTGAAAAAGTTAAAAACCATAATTACAGTAATTAAAGCCAAGTGTAGCAGGTAGCCATGGCAATAGGAGCCTTTGGCTTTTTCCACACAACAGTTGCTTTGCTTTTATCTTACCAAGAGTCCAATTAGCACCTTTCTTAGCTGGAGATATTTTCAGAACTGCCTACTGGATCATAAAGAAAGGATGTGATGTGTTTTGCTCTGTTCTTGTGTGACAAGGACGCATCAGTGGAGGAAAGCTCTCAGCGCTAACAGTTGGAGGAACCATTCAGTTCGAAGTCACTAACCGCCGTTATTACTGCCCGTCAAGGACGGCTCGTGTTTACACGAACAATTCATGCCAGAAATGTCCTTTGCCCTCTAAGTTAAATGTTCTGTGATTTGAGATGTTTTAGATTTGTTTTTGAATTAACACCTAATTCACTTCAGCAGACATGCGTTATTAGGCGATTATTGGCTCATCAGACGTTGCAAATGCTGTCTGTGTTCAGAGCCAGAGCTGCCATTCAGGACTCTGAGGTCACTTCCTGTTTATGAGGAGACTTTTAAACACACTGGATGTACTTAAGCTGCAAGTTTTTAAATATTAGGACAAAAGCGACGAGTCAGTTTCATACATCCAGACCTGAGCTGCGGTTTTCTATTTCCTGAGGAGAAATAAGACCTAATTATTTATTTTAATGTGGTTCACCCTTAAATGGACTGCTTAACTTGCATTTATGTTCTTCTGTTAATTTTACAACAAATATTAAAGGTAACCTATTATGCTTCCAGAACAGGCTAAGATAAACAAAACATGTTCATTATATTCTAGATAATGAGATTTTAGTCTGATCAGTTCTGCCTATTTTGAGCAGTTTTGGGGCCTCGTGTCTCTTTAAATTGAAATAATCTGCTGCTGGCCGCGCTCCCAACTCTACATTTACACTCGCATGTAAAAATGGCTGCAAACAGATGCGCAATTATACAGTCGTACGTCTTTAAAAAGCAGAAGTGGAGCCTCCTGTGTAACCAACAAGAACGCAGCAAGTGACTTCTGAGTGATAAGTCAACAACAACTTTTCCAGCAGCCATTGTACAGCGTATACGGCTGTAAAATCAGCTGACCAGATGTGCTGGAACCTCACTTGTGTTGCTAGGTAACCGGCTGAACTCAGTTTGGGTTGCTAGGTAACGGCGCAGTGCAACTCAACAATCGGGAGGGTTTTGTAGCAGGACAGTGGTCCTAAACCTGGAGCCAGAGCTGTAGATCAAGCATACTCACGGGTTAAAATGGTCCAGCCAAAGTCCATACCAACTGAGAATTGTTGGAAGAATTAAAAACACATATTCTCCATGCAATCTGATTGATTATGCTCTATTTTACAGCAAAGACTGGTCAGAAAGGTCAGTTTCTGGACATGCAAAGCTGCCACAGACTTGCAGTTGGAGCTGCAGCAAAAAGGGTGTTTCTAGAAACTATTTACTCAGCTGGGCTGAATACAAATGCACACCACACTTTTCAGATTTTGAATTGTAAAATTCAAAGTCATTTACCTTTCATTTCATAATTATGCCCTGCCTTCTGTCTTCTGTAAGATGCAATCCCAACAAAACTAAGTGAGGTTTGTGGTCAAGTCATGACTAAATGTCAACAACCTTCAGCTAACACTTTATTGAAGCGACTCTTGATTCAGTTGCAGATCTCCTGCCCTTGTTTTTCCAGCTGGATTTTTCAAGCAGCTGGTGTTTTCCGCCAGGTGTGGCCACTTCTTTTGGTCGCCCAACTCTGAAGTTTAGAAATATTATTACAGTTTTTATTGTAATTTGGAGCCAAGGGTAGGATAGAAACTAAACCTTCGAGCTGAAGTGTGAAGAATGAGACGAAACTTTAATCTAGAAGAGGCTTCAATGGACAGCGGAGTTGCAGATGACTGCGTACTCTTCTATAAGCGACCTCTGACCCCACACATGTGTAATGGACTCGGTATGAATGCATAAAACACACCAAGGGCTCTGATGCTATTAATTTTACCTGTCCTTCTGCAAAATGGGACGCTTCTATGAAAAGATGATTCAACAGGCATGTTATTTATTTTGTTCCTGAGATCACAACTGTGGTTTGAGGCTGTGACCTTGCTGAGTTTGAAAACATTCGAGCCGTGTGTTCATCTTAATTAATCTATCCAAGGATGTCTGATACTATGAGGAGGACGCTTTTCATTCCTTCTCTGGAAGATCTTAGTAAGTGGGGTCAAAGCGCCACTGATATTTTTTTTTTTTTTTCCCTTCTAACTAAAAAGTATAAATAATTAAATCTCTAATAAGATTTTTTTTGAAGACCCATGTCGTTACTATGTGACTCCTAGACACTGAAATCTTTCATGGCTATCCTTGCAGAGACGTCCTTTCAGAAATGAAAGCCTTTCATCTCCTGACTCTATCCGTTTTTTCTCTCTCTCGTTTAAATTTTGATTCATGTCGCTATAAACCACCAATAAAGACTGAATTCTCTATTTTAAATTTGAAAAAAATTAGTTTTTTGATTAAAAATGATAAAACCAGATTTCCGGTGATTAGTATGGCAGCATAGAAAAGATCCTGGATCACTAGATATAAAAGCCCCTCTAATCCAAGGTGTTAAACTCTCTCAAGAAGAATGAGTGGGGATAAAAACAAGAAGGATCGAGTCCAGACTCTGAACTCGGAAAGCAAAGCTTGAGGAACAAACTCGGTCGAGGAAGGAGAGAAGATGGCGGATGAGACCTTGCCTGCTACATTTAGCTCACTAAGAAAGGTGGTGGGTGAAGTAATGGGATGCGGGACCTCAAATCAGAAACGAAGAAGAAGTCAGGGCAAGTGAGAATGAGCTTAAAGGAGGAAGTTAAAGTCCTATTGACGAGCTGACAAACCAAAATGACAAGTGAATGGCAGAACTATCAGCTGAGGAAGTTGACCAGCAAATCTCCGGGCTGTGATCGGTTTCCTCCTGAGTGGCTTAAGGCCATGAAGGAATCGGTTCTCTAAACCACTCGTTCTTTTTTTTTTTCTCTCGCTCGTGTCGGCTTTACGATACACGCAGACTCGTTGCCATAGCAACTAACAACAACGCAACTTTATGTATCAGGATTCAGCACCGAAAACACTCAAACATTTCCCCAGAACAGAACATTCAGTTCGTTACAGTTTTGGGTTTTTTTGTATTTTGCTTTCATTAATAAGTGATCACTGCGGTAGATTAGCCACCACTGCTATTTCTTTCTTAGTTAAAACTTATTTCTCACCTTGTTATCTAGTCATAGTGTTGACAGTTCATAGCAAAATACTGCACCCCTTTTTATATGAGCTTAAGTCTAGCAGGGAAATGGGGACGTGTTGGGTGACGTCATGCTGCAAGGAGTCTATAGTTTAAAATAACACTGGAGCTCATTTAAGAATATTGTGATATATATCGTGATGTGGCAAAAAATATATCACGATATTAGATTGTCCTCATATCCCCCAGCCCTACTCTGAAGCTTCTTGTGAATAATATAAACCTGATCCACAATATGGAAATGTTGACTTTTACAAAACGGCTCAAGAAACAGAAAGGAGAGAAACTTTGGGGAAAAATGGGATCATTTTATTGCAAAAGGTGTGTAACAGTTAATTTTTGTGACTCCACATCACTGAGACAAGATAAAACCAGCTGGTTTCTCTGGGCTTTGTGGAAGGTGCAGTGGCGTAGAAATGACCGCTAGGAGGCGCCACCTCCCACTGCGCAGCATCAAGGACATCCCTTTGATCTGTGGGAGGATGTTGGACCCGCAGGGCGAGTGATGCCTCCGCTTACGGCGGGCACACGGTGGGGTGGGGGAGCGCTCTCCCTGCTGCTGATGGGAGCAGATAATGAGTCAGCAGAAGCTGCCCTGCATCCCGCGCTGTCACAGAGAGGAGGGCAGTGGGGACACACACACACACACAGAGGATACCAAGTCCAAATATTCCCACAAACACACACACTCCCCACCCCCAACCGTCCTGCTTCACTTCATCCTCCTGCATCAGCTGACAGCGTTGGCTGAATCCGTTTCTCCTGACATGATCAGGATTTCTCTCGTCCTGGTTTTCCTCAGCTCCGTTGTCCCTTCCACCTTCCCTGTGGTTTCCCGTTTCTCTGACTCAGACCGCCGTCCGTCCCGCTTTCTCCTGGCAACAGGAGCTGAACTACAGCTGGTAAAAATAATTACTGTGAGCGTTAGAGAAACGGGCTTCAGAAAGCGGTTTGGAGTCTCTGTAGTTCAGAAGTTCTCTAAAAACATTAATTAAATTCAGGTTATTTATTCAGCACCATTTAACAACAAATGTCTTCTCACAGTACTTTACAAAAAATAAGTTGTTTTGATTCAATCACAGATACATTTCAGTTAATCCTAGTAATCAATCAGCGCTTTATGTTCATTATTCTAATTAGTTTAAACGGTTTTCTGTGTAAGGAAACACGGTAGATTGCATGGAGTCACTAGCTGCGTTTCCATTAACCGTTAAAAACTGCGCAAATTGAAATTACGAAAATAAATTAGCTTAATGGAAACATGAATTTTGAAAAATCATTTTGTTCCACAAGTAAGCTTGTCGCAATAAACAATAAATCAATTAATCGCACGTTAAATTAGAATGAGCTCAATAATTTCCATTTGCATAATTTATCGTTTTTCTCTTTTTCTAGTAAAAACTGGATGATAAAAGTCTTCAATCTGGTGCTTTAGTCTCAACTAATCATTTTTGTGAAGGAGAAAAACTTCATAACTAATTTTATTTTGTTTGTTTATTTCGGATACTTAAAATGTCTTCAAGTTCAGTGTTAAATACTCATAAACATTTATTGATCTTTTAGAATGTGTTCTTACATTATTACCATTATTACTTGAAAATGGCCTCAATGCAACAATATTATCGTTTATTGCAATAACCTCTGGGACAATGTATCGTCTCGCAAAATGTATCGTGACAGCTACAGTGAGAATTTGTGTCTGAATTTGTGTTTTTTTTCTGTAAGTTACTGAAAAATAAACAGACACAAAACAAACCAGTAACGGCCTAAAGGAGGATAAAGTACGTTGTTCAATAACCGGAGCAATAACCTTCCTGTTGATTTATTTACCACAGAAACAAACCAACGTCCTACGAGACAAACTGCTGAAAAAAAAAGTGCTTTAAGTTGTTTTTGTTGTTGTTTTTGGAGGGGTTATCTTGCGCGGCCGACCTTGTAAAATTTCAAAGAAAAATGAAATAACTTTATATGAAAAAGCATCAGAAGAACTGATGACAGTAGAGTTGTAAACACGGAGGTTGTGGGTTAATTTACAGTATGTGACCTTCAGAAAAAGTAAATAATGTTGGTAATCTCACTGAAAAAAAGTGAGAGTTTCTCTTTTTATACCATCTATGATTTTTATCCCTCAATTTATGCAGAAAAGGTCGCGACCCGTGAACACAAAAACGTATTTAATTTCAAAATATTTTACATGTTAGAATGAAATGTTCAGCAAATGAATGTTCTACCTTTTTATTGGTCAGACATAATTTCATTGAAGTGATTTGTAATAGTCCTTTTCTCCAGTCAAGGTCTCGTCTTGTACTTTGGTATTTTCACTCTTGAACGCAGCAGCAGCAGAAAATGTTCTGCTTGAAACAAAAAGGCCAAAAGGCTGATATTCACATTCTGCTTCTCATTAAAAATTAGATCCTGAAATCGAGACAAAGACGATTTTCTGTGTTGGTTTAATCCAGAGGTTGTTCGGGGTAAACAGGCTTCAGGTACATTAAACCTGCATGGAGGCTCTTTTATTAACAGAAATGAAAAGAAAAATAAACAAATGAGGAATAATGTTCTGGATGTGTAGTTTATGAGATCAACGTGGAAATTCAGAAAAACTGAATAATAGCAAATAAAAAGCTGTTGGTCGGGAAACGGTGAAGTTGGTCGTGTAATCCACAATCTAAACAACCGTCTGATGCAAACAGAAGTTTAAATATTGATTAAATTTGTGCCGACATGAATCAAAGTGATATTATTGCTGAAATTGGAGCCGTTTCAGGTTATATAAATCCTCGCCCTGCGTTGTTGGCATTTAGCTTTAAAACTAGTCTTTTTCATCTGCAGCAGGATTTTATTTCTGGCCACATCAAAATCATGAAGGGCAAAATCTGATAAAACTGCCTCTTAATCTGCTAAAATATGAATAAATAAGTGTCTCCAAGGGCTGCACAGTGGCGCAGTTGGTAGCACTGTTGCCTTGCAGCAAGAAGGTCCAGCTTCCAAAAACATGACTGTCAGGTTAATTGGTTTCTTTAAGTTCTCCTTATGTGTGTGTGTGTGTGTGTGGGGGGGTGTGTGTGTGTGTGTGTGTGTGTGTGCGTGTCTGTCTCTGTGTTGCCCTGCGACAGACTGGCGACCTGTCCAGGGTGACCCCGCCTCTCACCCGGAACATTCACTGGAGATAAGCACCAGCACTTCCCAACCCCACTAGGGACAAGGGTGAACAGGAAATGGATGGAAGTGTCTTTTTCACATTAATGTAATTTGGCAGAATGCAGATAAAAGCTGCTAAAATAATTTAGGTACACAACTGAAGACCTTTTTTTTGCCACATAAAATCAATCCTCTAGTTGCATTTTATCCAGAACGCTGCTGCTGGAGTTCTGACTAAAACCAGAAACTTGGAGCACACCACCCAGTTCTACAGTCACTACGCTGAGAGAATAGACTTTAAAATACTGTTGTTAGTTTATAAATCACTGAACGGCTGAGCGCCACAACACATTAAAGATCTGCTGTTGTCATAGCAACCTTCCAGACCGCTCAGGTCTTCTGGTTCTGGTTCTGCTCTGCATCTCCAGGACCAGAACCAAACATGGAGAAGCTGCATTCGGCTTCTATGCACCACAAATCTGGAACAAACTTTCAGAAAACTGTAAAACAGCCGAAACACTGAGTTCCTTTAAATCTCGACTAAAAGCCCAAATGTTTAGAAACGCTTTTGAACCATCATAAATGAAACATTAATCAATAATCTGATGTGAAACGATAAGAAAATGTGATGTTGTCTGACTTTGTATTTTTGTGTTTTTCTGATGTAAATCACTTTGAACTGCATTGTTGCTGAAAGGTGCTGTACAAATAAAGTTTGATTTGACAAAAAAAAAAAAAATCCCAAAAAGTATCATGAAATCCTGGAGGAACTGAAAATATGTTCAATAATATTTAATTTTAAGGATTCATTTATATTTAGACAGTTTGTGAAAAGGTTTTATTGAAACATTCGGGCACAACTGGCCCTTTAAGAGCATTCATGATCTCGATTTGGCCCAAAACGAAAATGAGTTTGACACCGCTGGTCTAAAGTAATAACTACTCCACAATTTATAAAAGGAATAAACTAAAAAGCTTAAAGCTAAATGTCGGTTGGTTTGTCTTTTCTCGCCCTGTGAAGAGAAAAGAGGCGTCAAAGTGACCCTGAACAGAACAAAGCAGTTTTTTTTAAAACAAAAGGTTCCTACTGCTTATCCAGGTCAGGATGAACACACCGGAGATCAATACTCTGTGCAATTAATTCAAACTTGGAGCGCTTTGTCAAATGCATTTCTGAATTGAAAAGAAACCAACGACTCACATGAAATGTTTAATCTGTCAGACTCAAGTGTAGAGGAAGAGCAGACGCTCCCCGGACAGATTGCAATCATTTTCAGCCGAGCGAAATAGTGAAGTGTTGCATTGAAGAACATAAAAGAGCGAAAGCATTTGGCCCTAACCGAATACACAGTTTGTTCTTGAGGGCTGAGACACAAACATGAATAAAAATGTACCAAGAAAACAGGTTTTTATATTTAGCAGGCTTGGTGTTTTCCTGCAGCTCTCCGTCCCTGAGCCTCGCTGCTGCGGGAAAAACACGAAATGGGAAGAAAAATTATGTAGATGTGGGAAATACAGTAACACACACACACACCAAAGTAAGTGACAAAGGTAGTGCCAACCTGATTAACAACTAAATTGGGAGTTGTAGATCTAAAATTAAGCATAATTAGGCAGCTGCATGACCTACTTACTTCTCACCACTAATGGAAACAATCCTCACCAAAGGAAAAAAAGAAGCGGCGCCACAGACTGTTGAGCTGTTAGTGAAATATGTTTTTGTGCACATGACTGGAATCATAATTTATCTATTGAAACACGGCCACATGCATCATTTATTAACACGCAACTGAATATGTTGTGGTCTGGTTTTCCTGCTTTGGACGCTGCAGAGATCCCTCCTTCATTTGACAATTATTCCCACACACCTGCGACGCGTCTCTCCGCGACACGTCTTTGTGACCCGTCTCTCCACGACTTCACTCCCACATCCAGATCTCAGGCAGAACTGGGCTGGAATATTGGCGGAATCAAACTTTTAGCATTTTAACCCTTTCAAAAAAAAACATTTTAGTCGCTTGATGATTCTTGTTGGTTACACAGGAGGCTCCACTTTTGCTTTTCAAAGACGTACGATTGAAAAATTGCACATCTGTTTGCAAAAGTGTTTTTCTACAAACGCACTAATTAAATATGAACAAACCTCAACTTATGCGTCTCATTTCAAATCGTTACAGAACTGCAATTTAATTTTTGCTTAATAGCTATGCGCTACTTTAGTTTGGTCTGGCAAATAGAACTCCAATATTCCAATTGAAGCTGATTTTAAACAGGACCTATTGTGCAAAATTCACGTTTCACATGTTTATGCTTCTGTTTGGGTCTCTACTGCTTCTAAAAACAGCCCAAGCGTTTTAAAGTATTTAATGTTCTCTGGTGTCTGGAACGTAACGTCACCAATCAGCAGGCTTTGCACTGTTACCGAGCAATCCCAGCAAAGCCCAGCCCGTTACCTAGCAACGCAAGCGGAGTTCCAGCACATCCACTGCATACACTGTACAATGGCTGCTGGAAAAGACAAATGTTTTGTTGTTGACTTCTCGTTTAGAAACTACTTGCTGCATTATTGTTGGTTGTGCAGGAGGCTCCACTTCTGCTTGTCAAAGACATATGGCTGTATAATTGCACATCTGTTTGCACCCATTTTTACTAGTGAGTGTATAGGTTGAATTGGGGGGCGTGGCCAGCAGCAGCTTATTTGGATTTAAAGTGACAAGACACCCTAAAAAGGCTCATTGTAGGCAGAACTGAGCAGACTAAAATATCATTATACAAGAATAATTGTGTGCAAAAAATGTGATTAACATGTCTTATATAGCCTATAAACATATCCAAGCTGGTTATGGGATAATAATGATAAAAGGTCACTTTTAAAGATATAAAAAAGCCTTAAGGGGAGTGAATACTTTTTGCAAGGGACTCTTGGTTCTGCTTGTCCAGAATAATTCAGTCTGGAACTAATAGTGTTGGGTTTTCTGGGATGAAACCGGAGCAGATGCTAAGATTTAGGCATTAAACCCGAAACATTTTTAAGAAGCCAAAGTCAGTAAATCATGCAACATGTCAGAAAATCTAAATTGATCTTTGTGTTTCTGATTCTTGGGGAAAATCCAAATAAATATTTTAAACCTTTTTTCAGGTTGTGATGATGTTATAAACCTGGAGCACAAAAAGAATCAATAAATATTCTGTTTGTGCTCCAGGTTTAAGCACAAAACAGAGACATTTCTGAACACCCAGAACATTTAGTTTGTTTCTGAAAACTCTGTTACATCACAGAGAGAGAATGGCAAAGTTCAGTAGAGTCGAGTCAAATCCATTTTGTTTATGAACATTTTATTTCCCATTTCACAAATCAAATTTGTCTCTAAGTGGGTTGATAATCTATGAAGAAAATAACTTCCCCTCTGTCCTAATGCCCTCATCGAAGATGAGAAATACTGATGGTTTTTAGTCAAAATGGAAACATGTTTGTGAAATGGAGGTTGAAGCGTAAATCAGAAAGCCTGTTACTGCATTTCTGTGCAAGAATATGTTTTTACAGTCGGTCTTAAAACTGCTGGGTTATTTTTGCCACCATCCATTTTCTAAAACCCTTGTCCCTACTGGGAGGTGCTGGTGCCCATTTCCAGCTAACGTTCTGGGCCAGAGGCGGAGTCGCCCTGGACAGGTCGCCAGTCTGTCGCAGGGCATTTCTGACAACATAGTTAAATTAATTATTCTTATTTTCTGTTCATTTCTGCCATAAAAATTCAGCCAGAATTAACTGCAAAATGAAAACGGGTGTAAAAATTTAATTTGTTACAAATGCGTAACATATATTTACTTGAATAATTATGTTTATCAAAATAAATGTATTAAGTTTATTACGTTAGTTTGTTAAACAAACATGATTAAAGTTTGACGAGCTTAATTTTAGTTTGCTCAGTTTTCAGCTCCTTTCACAATGAGATGTTTTATTGTCTTGTCACTTTAAATCCAAATAAGCTGCTGCTGGCCACGCCCCCAACTCAATGTTTACAAATTAACTCATGTAACAACTTGTTAACAAATGACACAAATTTGTTTAATGAGTTAATTTGTAAACATTGAGTTATAACTCATGAGTCAAATGAGTTAATTTGTTGAATCGGAGCTTCCAGTCTTTTTTTAGTGCATTTAAATGCAAGCTTTCCACTTTTTATTCTTTTGGTTTTGGTGTCTGTTACAACTCATGTTACAACAGGTTCTAACAAATTAACTCATGTAATATGAGTTAATTTAACTCACTTTTTTAAAGTTGGAGCTCCATTCTGTTTTTTCAGTGCATTTAAATGGGAGCTTTCCATTTTTCAAGGAAGTCTAAGTGTCTGTTTGGTTTTATTTGTTTTTTCCTTTTGTCTCTTTTGACTGGAACAAAGTCAGTCCCCAGTAACTCAACCGTTGCCGTTTCCAGTTCTGGTTTCGAAGCGTTTCTCTGCTCTGCATGCGGCTCCATCCCCTTCAGTTTGTCTCAGTGCCTGAAGGATCTGCAGGGAGGAGGTGGCAGAATGATACATTTAAAAATAAAGCCATAAAATTAATGTGTGCTGGTCTTAAAATCAAGATGTGCCGTGATGACTAGCCTGAGGGAAGACTGTAATAATGTCTGGACTTCATCATGCAGGGAACAGGATGATTATATGGATCAGACTGTTGTGAAATTTTAAGGATTCTTCATGGTTAATGTTAATTCATTCAATCTCTTTACTCATTTTATCCCATGTAGAGTTAAGGCAGTGAAGGGGAAGGGTTGCCTAGGCTTATTTTATCTGAAATAGTGATATTTAACAGGAAAAAAACACAGATGAAGAAACATGCCTGAACTTATTCACATCCAACTGAGAAGTCTGAATCACCGTTACCCCCAAGATGAGATTCTTTCTGCAAATTTAGTCTCAATAATGTAACCATGCTAATTATCCCAGCTCTCCTTTGGTTTACACGGAGATCCAGGGGATTAATTATGTTATATCTTACAAAGAGAGGCAAAAACCCAACTTTTATTACATGTTTTTGTCCTCAGAAAGAAACATGAATGCCTCCAGAAGTTAGTAGCTGCTTAGTGGCTCAGAAAGTTAAATTTCAGCTGAATGTGTGCAGACGTTAGAGTGGCCAAGAGTTTCTGTTTGTGTTTGGGAGAAAAGCCAACATTTATTTACTTATAAAAAGATATTTTTCCATGTTATAAATGGGGGGAAAAAAACTGCCAATGGAAATAGAAGTTTTTAAAAAATCAATATTAAGGAATTATTAGGTTAGAGCAAGTTTTTGCTTTGTTGAAAAGTTCCTTATAAGTTAGTTTTGTTTTATTTCAAGTGTACTAAGATATTTGCATTAGGAATGTGTGATATGATCTGTATAAATCTTACATTAGAAACAATCTCATTAAGTACCTATACAATTATTGATCAGTTATTCCAAAATATAATCAACAGATCAGCCCAAACTGATGTTGAGTCAAGCAGAAATGGCCGACATTTTCACTTGCTTACGTTAGAATTTATTTAGCTGCAAATAATAAAGTAAATGTTTAGTTTCTTATTTAGAAAAATAATTTAATTATTTGCTTTTTAAAATCTATTTCTAATATTGCTTAAGTGGTTAAATTAAAAATCAGCAGAATGTACCAGAATACTCGATTAATTTGATTAATCATTAGCTGCAGCCCTACAAAATGTCAGAACTGAAACGTTATCAGTTTTAGTGACTGAAGTGTTTAGTTGGAGATATTACTCTCCATGCATGCATAAGTATTAAAAAATAAAAACATATTTCTTTCTTTTAAATCCAGCTACGTTGGACAGTGTAAAAACCTAAAACTAAGTTCTATTTAATATTTTCAGAAAGCACAATTTATTTATTTGTTTTATTTACAAAATGTTACACCTCATTGCTAATTCCCAAGCTTCGTCTCACTGATAAGGACCAACTTGCACATCTGATTTGAACGGACGGTATTTTGCTCTGTTTTCCCCTGAGGTGACAGAAGCGCTTCCTATACATCTTCAAAGCTGACTATTTATGCCAAAAAGCAAAGTTATCTTCCCGGTCTGGCCGCATCGCGCGGCGGACTCTGTTTCCAGCTGCTCTTAGAAGAAGAGCTTGATGTATAAGTTTTAATAAGAAGCAGCTGGCGTCAAGCAATGTTTGCATCCAATCTCCCCATCTTCAGGCTGCAGTAAGAGCTGCTGAAAATTTTATTTTACAGATGAATACACCTATTATATACCTCCCCCAACGCTGCTCATGCATGCATGTTTTTCACCCAAATACACACACGTAGACACGCAAACTCCCAAATGTGCCGTTGTGAGCGCCGAGAACCCAGAGCAATTAAAAGCAGACAAACTCTTCACATGGGTGTGTGTTTTCTGTTTCTTTCCTTTTCTCCATCCCCCTCTTCGTACAGCCAGATTGTATTTCTTTGTGCGGTGACAGCGTGCATCCCCGCTGCGCCAGGCCTCTCTTATCAGTATGCCGCGCTCACTTCCTCTCCAAACATGGCCAAAGCTTTTGGGAGCCACCAAGCTCCACTGATAAGATAAGAGACAAAGCCTTCTCGCTTTAAGGAATGCATAAAACAGAAATATTCCTGAAGGAATCACTGGGACAGAATAAAAGATGAGGAGGAACAGCAACTCGTATGTTTGGGAAACGAAATAAGGGGGGGAAATAAGTGACATGTGAACCGTGAAGTTGGTGGAGGATGAAATTCACTTTTATTGAAGGAACAAAAATACACATAAGACACAATTGCACATCTGCCACTTGTGATGTGTTAGGTAAAGATGATCTGTGGAGCATATTTAAATACTTTTCCATGGCAACAGACTCTATGATTAGGGGCAAACAGGCAAAACTGCTTGCAGCACTTGGGATTGAGATAATACAAATTAAGGGAACTCTGGACGGTTGCCAAGGCGACGCACAGGCGGTGGGGTTAAAGTCCAACCTAAACACACCTTAAAGCTATTTTAGTGATGGTGGTGGGGGGAGGTGGGAATCTGACAGCAGAGCTCTACAAATAATCGTTAGACCTGCGGAGAAGTGTGATCAGAGTTCAGAATCCCTCCATATGTCTCTGTGTGTGTGTGTGTGTGTGTAGACTCCCGTGTGTGTGTGTGTGTGTGTGTAGACTCCTGCATGTGTGTGTGTGTACCTTTCATTGTTCCGATGTTTCAGTTTCATGTCTCCGAGGCGAGACGGCGAAACAATACAAACTGCTGCTTCAGTTTCACGCTCGTTATTTATTCTGGATCCTGACGATTTCAATCTTGTTTTTAAAGCGACAAACGTCACGAACACGCCACATTTAGCAGCGTCTTCATTGTGAGAAACAAGAAAAGATATACTGTGTTGTTCAGGAAAGGTTTTTCACATTTGAAATATCTCTTAAAAGGTACAAGGCCTGGTTTTTAAAAGTATCAAGAAATGGTCCTACATTATCTGGTTTCTAGCTACTGAAATTTGGCTCATCGGTTTATTTGTTCAAACAGCATTTTGACTTGTTCCAGCAAAATTGTATTTAATTAAAGTAGTAAAAGTCCTGACTGATCAAACCATTACAACAGTTTTTTTCCCATATTTTTTCCTAGTCCCATTTTATAGCACAATCAACTAACTTTTACCTTCAATTGTTATAAAAATGTATCAAATATGACTTGAAAGAAATTTTACGCGTAGAAATTGGGTCTCTGTCTCTTTAAAAACTCCTGCTTTTTCTGAAACTCCGCCTTCAGGAAGTCATCTCAACATCTCTCTTCTGTTAACCCTTTAACAATATTCTTATTAGCATTTCTCTAAAAAGTAGCTCATATAATGACGTGGGTACCTACACGGCTCCACCAGGTGTTTGCTAATTGCTGCTGGCTAGTCTGAAGGAGCTGAGTGGGATGAGTGGACAGCTGGTTGCCACGGGACATTAAAGAATTTCTCAAACATGCATAAAAGAATCATGGCAACAATCCAGGTTTGTTTCAGAAGAGGGAATAACATCATATAACATGATGTAAATCTTAAAAAATTATTTTGCATAATACTGCCCCTTTAATAAGCGGGAAAAAAATAATCTGATTTTTAGACCTGATGAAGTTTAACTTGCAGAAGCACTGTAAACAAATCATAAATGTTGGTCAAAATACATTGACAAAACAAACTGATGTTAAAAAAATCTGACATTAACAAAACTGAAAGGAATTTAATAATGAATGTAAATTAAAGCCTTTCTGTGACTTTTAGAACGTCGGTCTCTACATATTTAGACTTTCGCTACCAAAATCCAACATCTAGAAAATGTTGAACCGTTATTATTTATTGTGTTTCATCTGTGCATTGTACCTGAATCTCATTGAGATGCACGTTGTACAGGAAGTGGAGCGCCTGGTGAGTCGGTTGTTACGACGTACAAAGCTGCTTTCTTTACCAAAGTGACAGGAGGGTTATCTGCTGCTCACCTGCAACACTTCATTTCTTTTCATTTCCTTTACAGAGCTCAAAAATACAGTTTTCTTTAACAAACAAGCAATGACTCTTAAACTGCTAATGAAAGAGCCAGTATCCGAAATAGTCAAAAGGTTGATGCGGAAAGGTTGTTGTTCAGGCGCTCGTTTAACTTCCTTTGTGTTGTTTCTCCGTTCAGGCTTGGTTAAGATGACAAGCATCTGCTACAAAAAGCTTTTTGAGAACAGAAAATGGTTTTGTTTGGTTTGTGTTGCTCACATTGACTGAACATAATTTGTGTGTGTGTGTGTGTGTGTCGGCTGAAAACCTGATGGGAGCGAAAACTGTGAAATTATTAAAAAGTGGGAGCAAAAGTTGCAATAAATTGGACTTATTATGAAAATAATCATACTTTGGTCATTTTTATACTTCCATTTGGGTTTCCATTGCTTCCAAAAACAACCCGAGTGTTTAAAAAAAAAAACACCCAAATGCTTTTTTGACAATACAAGTTAAAAAATGCTTTTTGATATGTGGAAAAGAGCCGTTTGAAAAACCTTCAGAATGTAACGTCACAAATCAGCAAGCACTGCCCGTTACCTAGCAACCCCAGAAAAGCCCAGCCCGTTACCTAGCAACGCAAGTAAAGCCCAGCCCGTTACCTAGCAACGCAAGCAAAGCCCAGCCTTTTGCATATCAGGAAAGGTCACCTTTTAATAGTCAAGAATGTTAAAACACGGTTTAAAAGCCGAAGTCAGATTAACTGAGGGCTTTTACAAAGAAAATGATCACCTGAAGTTTGTTTCATTTTTGTTTTTCTGCTTACAAAGTAATAATATACATTTCCTCAACATTTACTTAGACTAAAAAACATTTTGGCATTTTAGAGTTATCTTGTCCAGAGTCAAATGACCACAGTATCTACATTTAGGAGGATCTGGAACAAACAGTCTTTAGTATTAAATTGTAAACCATTGCTGGAGTAAATATATATCCACTAATCCGACTCGGGGTGAGACTATAATCTCCATGGGAAGATCAATAGCATTTTCACCTCCAGGCATGGAGGCAGGAAGCAGGCGGAAAGCTGGCCATGCTGTGTCTGGATAACATTTCACACAAAGCTAAGCTCAGATAATCATCTGATAAACCAGAGTTTTATTCCTAATCCATGTGTGTAGCAATGGTTAGGAAAAAATGGCACCAGAAACCAAAACGCTGCACTTCAGAAATGTAGGTTCTTTAGGCAAAGTGTAAAGTTTAGTGGTTTGTAGACATTTTTCATCCAGTAATGGTATGAATGACAGACGTATGCAGCTTTATGGAAATAAAGCTCTATAATTTGTTCTTGTTACGTCTCTGAATAAGAATTTAAAGTAAATCTTTCTTGGATTAGGAGATGTTTATGGTGTGGAAACACCTGAGTTAAGTGTGTAACAGCTTTAAGGTAGAAACTGTTTATTTGTTAATTATAGTGATCAGGTTCACTACAGATAGCAAAACAAGCTGATAATTTGAGGAATAAAATCAGTTTAATAACTTCCTTGTTTTTTTGTTTTTTTTTAATCGTTTGATCAATAGCTAACCCAAGCTTATTAATTTATTAATTCAGCTAATAATTATCCAACCACTCTGTGGTTCTTATTATGAATTACATTTTAATTTCCAATTGGTTATTAAATATGCAGCTCTGGAAAAAATTAAGAGACCACTTAAAATAATCAGCTTCTCTGATTTTTACTTTTTCTAGGTATATATTTGAGTAAAATGAACTTTGTTCTTTTATTCTATGAACTACTGACAACATCTCTGAAGTTACAAGCAAAAATTTATTATTTCTTTTCAGAAAATGAGAAATGGTCAAAATACCAAAAAAAGATGCAGTGCTTTCAGACCTGAAATAATGCAAAGAAAACAAGTGCATGTTCTTTTAGAAACAACAATACTAATGTTTTAACTCAGGAAGAGTTCAGAAATCAGTATTTGCTGGAAAAACCAGGAGGTTTTCATGCGGTTCAGTGCAGTGGGCTATTAGTTGTTGTTTTTTTAACCAGATCTGTATATAAAAACTAATTTAGCAAAAGTAACACTTTTTGTCCTGACTTATCACCACATTCGCCTTTAGAGGAATGCAAATGTTATTTAACTTTCTAAGGTCACACACAATATTACGCTTAATAAAACGAGAAGGTTTTTTTTAAAAAAAGACGCCCCATTCAGACGTTTGCCAGTAAGAACTTTACAGTACAATTCAATACTAAAACAGTCAGAAGAAGAAAAAACAATATTCTAAGCACTAAAACCTGTTTCGTACATGCACTGTACGAAACAGGTTACCAAATCTACATATAATAATATATAGTTCAAAAATAGGACTTGTTCCTCATTTTCTCTTTTTTATGCCTTTTGTAAAATGTTATTTTTTTTTCAATATGTGAGCTTATGGGAACGACAGGAAACGGTGTGACAGCAGCCTAAAGGAACATGTTCACAAATAGATGTGCTTAGTACTACGTGTGTGACTGATTTAATGAGATACCAGCCATCAAAGTGTAAACGAACAGTTTATTAATGCAGCTTTCACCATGTTGTTGTACACATCGCTGTAAAAAAGTATTTTCACCTTACAGGTTTCTTTTGTTTTCACATTTTTTGTCGCATTGAAATGTTTGAAACCATCAAATACATTTTAATAACAAAATAACCTGAGTAAACACAAAGCACAGACTTATGTGAAAATATAATTGCTCCACTTGTTAAATTACAGATAAACTGTTATCATCCTGCAGAATAAAGAAATTACTAAAACAAAACATGTCTGACACAATAAAGGAGGCTAAAGCAACACATGATCCTCAGATCTAAAGAAATTAAACAAGAATCAAATTCACTGACACCTAGAAAGGCTTACAGGACCATTTATAAGGCTTTGAAGCAAAGGTTAGCTATTAAACATGAATGGAGAAAATATGGCACAGCAGGTCAGGATTTCTGAAAAAGATTTTTACCAGTGAAACATGGTGGTGGTTGAGGAAATGCTCTTCAGGATCTGGACAACTTTCTGTCCATCCACGTCATGAAATCTTGATTTGCACACTTTGGTAGCTGCGTTTCCATTACAAATGTCTCCACTACGTTGAAAAAAAACAATTTCGTAATTTCCATGTTTATTACACAATTAAAATCACACCGGAATAAGTTGAACACAATGCCATTAAAGAACATCTTCCTACCACTTCCTGTTGTCTTCTTTGTCTTTTCCGCCAGTAGTAACATCCGGCTGTTGATCACATGACTTGTGGGATGTGGAAAAAAGTTTCCATTGCAGTTTTGAAAATACTCTAATTTTGATTCAGGTGAAAAACCACCTGAGCGCAAAAACATCTAATCGAAAAAAAAAAGTGAACTTCTCGAAATCGCCATTTTGAGGTTTATTTAAATTTCTCCAATTTGCACATTTATATGGTCAATGGAAACGCAGCTTATGATCCAAAACAAACCACCAAGTCCACCTCTGACTGGCCTTAAAAAATCTAAAATAACATTTAGACAAGGCCTAGTCAAAGTCTTTACTTAAAGCCAATGGAAATGGTCTTAAACAGTCCATTTGGTTGAATAGAAACCGTTTTCCAAAATTGTAAAAGACTCATTACCAGTTATGACAAATGCTTAACAGTAACTGTCAAATAATTTAAAATGTTTTATATGTAGATGCTTGATGAATCTACATACAAAATTCTTATAAGTCTGTATGTAATTTATGAAAGTTACATGTTGCAGTTGCTGCTGAAATCTGTAAGGGGAGAAATACTTTTTCACATCCTTGTAGATGCAGCAGCCATATTGGATTTTGAGGTCAGAGTTGATGAGAAATTTTCCAAAGTCAGATTTCCAACTTGAAGAAGAAATCTTTTCCAATCTATTCACTTTTCTGACCTGGAATTTGGAAACCACAACAAACACACCATTAAAAAAAAGCTTTTCTTTTTTAAATCATTATAGTTTTATATGGATGATTTAATGTGAGCTTAAATCTGTTATCTAGTTATTTATTAGGATGTGAACCAAAATGAAATTGAAGACATTATAATGTTTTTTTTTTAACTTTCAGTTTTAGTTATTTATCTCAGAATAATATAATAACTTCTCAGAAAATGAGGAATCTTTAAATTCCTGACATTCCTATCAGTTAAACAAGTTCAGTGGTAATGGTAGCAAACAATTATAATACTGACAGTCATTCATTTTAATATCTAACGGCAACTTTTCAAGTTGAGGTTTGAAGGTGCTTTTTAAAGGGATTTGTGATCCTCATTATTTCCTACGAATAAAAGGAATCAGTTATTTTCAGGACAAAATAAACCGCAGACACAAGACAGCAGAAACCCACTGGTGTTCCAGACTGAATGATTAATTCAGATATTCTTTTGCTAAAACCACCTAAAGGCAGAAGTGAGGTGAGTTGACATTTCCAGTTAAAAATCCCAGAGCCAATTAAAAGGTGTGACTATTCTCCATCACTTCTGCTTTGCCTTTTTTCTCTCTCTCTCCTTTGGCCAAATTGGTTTGCAAGGAGAACAAAGTCCAAATCCTAAATTAATCATACTCTGAGAAATTCACATAACAGAAAATTAAATACATTTACCAACTAACCACCAAACCCCAGATTACCAGACACAGATATGGCACATCTACAGTCTCACTACGTAGACAGACGGTGGCTATCAGCCGGCACAACGCACAAGTGAAACATGTTAGTCTATTTCTACAAGCCTTAAAGCTACAGTACATAACTTTTATAAAAATATATTTTTTTATATATTTTTTAAAACTCTCACTATGTTGTGACAGTATGGTATGAGACAATCTGGAAAAACATTAAGCTTCTCTGCCTTCTCCCAGTGCCAGCTAAAAACAACCAATCAGAGCCAGGAGGCGGGTCTTAGCGTTGTCAATCACCCTCTGTGTGGTGTTGCTAATTCTCCCTTCATCTATTTAGTTAGCATAGGCACAGATGAAGGTAGATAGATGCTTTCCTGTAGCAGTAAGTTGTTTCTCAGCCATTAGCACACTTAGCAGCAAGTACAAATATGATTGACAGCGCTAAGCCCCTCCTCCTGGCTCTGATTGGCTGGTCTTGGTCCAAGGTGGTGCATCTCTTCAGAAAGCAATATTAGCTCAGGGATGAAATGGAGGAGATATATTTTTTCACAGATTATCTGTCTGGTAGCAAACTGTCACAACATGGTGAACGTTTGAACAAATATTTATAAAACATTTTTTTATAGAAGTTATATACCACAGCTTAAATGTATAAAGTGAGGGTTATCTTTTTGTGATGGGTTGGAACTACACTGTGCACGTACATTAAACATTCCAACACCAAGACTTTTAAAAACCGCCCTACTGGTATATAAAACTGAGTAGAAAAACATAATAAAGCAAGTTAGCTCTGCATAAGAACTGACTGGGTGAAACATTTCATTTTAAAACACACAGTTTCCTCTGGTTTAATTAACATTGACATCAAGGCGAAAGGACGCTCTTTACCAAACACAGTTTATGTGAAACCACTCCTAATTTTGCAGAATAAACCCTTCCACTGACCCACAGATGAACCTCTCTCTCTTCTACGCTAAAACAGTTGGCTCATCATCCTCTGAATTTAAAGGCTGGTGGGAGGAAAAACTTGCTCTCAGACAGAAATTGCACACTATTATCAAATTGCACCTCCAACACAGAAATTGCACTCATTACTGAAAGCCTGCACAACGTGGCAGCTTCCATTGTCCAAGAGCCAACCCCATCCTCCACTCTCCCAAATTCACTTGGCACTGAGCAGGCCGCTCCTGCTGGGCTGAAATGGCACTGAGTGATAAGAAAATATAACCTAAACTGGTTTTCCACTCAGAGACCAGAGAAGGCCAGGCATTAAAAGAAATCTGCTTTTTAAAGGGAAGGCAGAGACTCGAATGGTGATTTGATAATCGACATGTTTGCGTGAGTTCACACTGGGCTTCAGTTTGGTTCAAGTTGAGGGGAAAAGTGAATCTGATTATGCTTTAATGAACAGCTGCGCTATATTCAGGTTACTTTATTTGTAGAGTTTTGTAATATTCACTGTTATGAGGAATGTACTTGTTCAACTATGTCAGTAAAAGTAGTTTAAATGAGAGTTTTTCCTCACTAAAATGTTTTAGATTTTAATTTGTATCACTAAACATTCAATGGAAAATAAACTGGACTGGGAATTAATCTGAATTAACTGGACTACAATGAGCTGGATTCAGTCTTTATCTGACTAAATGAAACTCTAATTACCATTCTGATGTGGCACTTGACAAAATGCAATGTCTCAATCATTGACTGTCTTCTATGACTTTGTATTTTTATGATGTAAAAATACATCATAAAATACATGATTGCTGCTGAAATGTGCTGTGTTACAGGGTTTTATTTAACTATATTATGGATGTGAAGTTTGTCAAAATGTGTTTTATTCTTTCAACTTATTTTGTTTAGATAACAAGAGACATTTATTGGTGTTTTAAGGTCTGTTCTGCTGCTCTTGGCAGTTGGTGGTTACCGTAGCGACCAGTAACTGGCAGCTCCTCCCCCTTTTTTCTGTTGCCGTCGGTAACTGTGGTTTATATTAGAATCAACTCTGTTTTCTTTACAAGTATTGTATTTTAACATATATATTTAAACAATTTAATAACATACAGAGTTTCATGAGTAATTTTGCTATGTTTTATGTTTTTAACTGTTGTTATTAATGTCCATTTTAGCTATGTTCAATTTCACAAATGTTAGTGGCTGCTAACTGCTCACTTGGAGCCCTTGCTCTGCAGTTTAAGAGTATTATATTTTATTTAACGTATAGGGACAGAAGATGCTGAACTGATGCTAAACACCAACTTGATTTTCTCTCAGAATAAATACGGTGAACCTGAACATGTCTGTCGGGAACTGAAAGTGAGACGAACATAAAAGGGTCACATTATACGAATAAAACTGATTGATTGATTTCACTGAAGATGACTCTTCAGGGATTTCAGTTTTTAATTTGGCGAGCACATCAAAGTTAATTCCTGGGTCAAAAGTCAAAATCTGTTATAAAATCCTGGATGTTTAAGTTTTCATGACCTTCAAATTTGATAAAGCAGCTTTTGAATCAGTTTTCAGGATTCAGTGTTTTATAGTCGACATAAAAACATTCACTCATCACAGTTGAATTTTATGAATATTTCCTTATGAAAAACTGAATGTTGTTTATGTACATTTTTTGAATCCATGTGCATGAGAATATGAGTGATTATAGCCTTTACCTGGATAGAGAAAACTGGACTTGTTAACATGAGTTTTAGATATGCAAACTCATTGCAACTTAAATATTAAACACTAGCTTGCATTTATAAGAAAATATCTAAATTAGACCATTCCTTCTGGGTTCCTAATGTTGTCGGTGACTACACTCACAGGTGAGGAAAATGTTACATTTTGAAATATTATTTAACCTCTGCTATTCCCTTTAAACGGGTTAAAGTAGTTGATAATAATTATAGTTACACCCTAAAGAACTGATTGCTTAGGAAATGATAGGAAATTATAATTTACAGATTAAGCCATGTGAGAGCCACAGCTTCTGTCTTGTTTATAATTCAACACTATGAACCTTAACTTGTGATATTTTGAATTGAAAACACTTAAAAAATAAAAGCTAATCATAAAGTACAGGGGTGTGAGGTGAATCAGAATTTACGTTACCAAAGTTTGATCCGTTGTTTGCTTGAACTTTTAAATAAAGCCCAGTGAGAACCTGCTTGTTGTCAGGATTACCTGAAAAATGCCCGTATTTAATGTCGCATCCAGAGTTTTTTTTAAATCAAACACTGGATCCGATTTAGCACTTAGCAGTGTGTCGAACAGTGTGTGTTCGACGGTACTGATCCTGAGTCAGTGGCTGTGTGAGCAGATTTTACCGTCCTGATTATTCTGCAGGTCACAGACCCGACAGTTCAAATGAACCAGAAGGTAAAGTTGGACATTTTATCCCAGAATCGTTTGCAGAAGCTGGACACTATGAAACAAAGGAGCATTAGAAACATATTGAGGTCGGACTGACGGGAGGAGGATGACCCCGGTACCAGGGGTCGGTGTGGGTCGTCCGGTCCACGTCACAAGGCCAGAGCTCTGGCTTTGGCCATCGCCGCCTGAGCTCTCTGAACAGCTGCATGGCTGCTCTCTCTTCTTTTCAGCTGGTTGGTCTCAAACAGGCCCTCATGGCTGACGCAGCGTCCACCGTCTGCGAAGGTCAGCAGGCCTGCAGCAGGCCGAGAAAACCAAACGGGTCACAAACCGAGTCTCAGTTGAGTCACTTTCTCTCTTTCTCACTCTGACCAGTAGAGTTTTTACTAAATAAAGAACATGGCTGACCGACGCACGAACGTTGTTTTCTACACGGCTGCCTGCTGCGATTTACGGAAGACCATTAGTGCCAGTGGGGAAAAAATAATTATTTTCAGAATTATTTTCTTTTTTTCCTCAGAAGTCAAAATTTTGAGATTAAAGTTACAAATCTGAGAAAGAAAAGAATTCTGAGAAAAAAGTTTTTAAAAAATGAGAAAAAAAACATCAGAATTATGAGATTAAAGTTAGAATTATGGGGGAGAAAAGTCAAAACTCTGATGTTCAAATCTTAGAAAAATCTGAGAAAAAGTAAAGAAATTTTTAGGAATGAAGTCAGAATTTGGAGGAAAAAATATCTAAATCAGTTTCCCACTCTCACTCTCTTGTCATTCCTAATTCCCAAAAGGTCAAAGGGAAAATAAAATTAACAGCTTCGATATGTTAAATCAATATTTGACCTTTAATAAAACAATCCTACCCAGGAACTGTTTAGTCCAAGATAAAACAAATACCAATAAGAAAAATCAGAAGCAGAAAACCCACAGCGGTCTGACACTGGAAGGTGAGTTTAGATAAAATAAATCAAAACCACATTTTGGTATAAAAATCAGTCTGTTTAGACTATTAGACGTTTCATGTCAAGTTTTCAGAAACTTGGTAAGTTATGAAAGTATATTAATTACTTAAATAAACACAGCAGTTCAGTGAAAACAACCCCAAAAACCCAAGAAGGGACACGTCAGCCACAGAAGATGATTCTCTTATTCAATTACTTGGACTAAAAAAATAAAATTGTATAATCTGACAGAAAAAGATCAGATAGTTATTTGAATAAAGGAGCAATCATTTTGTGGACATAAACATAACTCCTTTGAACATGGAAATATACTTTCCTACTGTTCTTCTGTTTGCCGTTGTTTTAAATTTATTTCTTTTGTGTATAACTTTGTTTATTCTTCGTTCAATAAACTGAAAACCAGGCTTTGCATTTTTGAAGCTGCAGACAGACTCTGCAGCTCTGCAAGGTGGGCATGCATTACTTAACGTAACAGTTTTGGCTAAAAGCATTTCTCCTTTGTTTGCTCCGTTGTGATATTTCAGAATCTAACTAAAAATTGCCAACAGGTAGAAGAAGTAAAGGTCCTGGTTTCAAACCATTTGTCAGGCTCACTCTGTTGTCTGGTTCTCACCTGTCGGAAAATGGAGGGAATGCTAATGTCTCTATTTTTACAAGCACATATATAAGTCTGTTGTCACAGTGACACGTCGATCCGCCTTTGCCACCAGCAGCAGCAGCATTCAAATAAAAACGTGTTGATTACCTCCAGTGTCTTTGAGCCCAGACACCCAGGAGTTTCAGACCAGATAATTAGCACATTTCAATGTTCAAAACACAAAATAATGTCTGCTTATTTATGTAAATTCACAATCAAAATAACAACTCTGTTTGTACATGGATTCAGGTTGTGCTTTAAAAACAAATCAAGGTTGCTCAATTTCTTTCTTTTTTTTAAATTTGCATCTATTCTTAAAATGTATAATGTTACCTGCAAACTGGAACAAAAATATCAGAGAAATGGTTCACATACTTGGGTAGTAACTATTTACATTTAGTCAATTACATTAATTTGCGTAACTTTTAAGAAACATATACTTTTAGGAGTATTTTTACTAGCTGGTATGTTTTACTTTTACCTCAGTAATTTTACTATGAAGTATTTCTACTCTTTCTTGAGTAAAATTTCTGGATTTTCTACCCACTGAATGGAAAAACAAACATGTTTTAATAAAAGATTCACCAGACTCAGACAAAATTTTTTTTAATTGAAAGAAAAATTATTTGGAAAATTATTTATGCCTGGTTTTGTTATTTTTTGTTATATGAATTATTGTCATTTTTGTCCTTAATACCAAAATGTTAACTTAACTTTATATTTTGCTCCAACTGATGTAATTTTTAAATGTCATATAATTGATCATTTGATCAGCTACTTCAGTCGACTTTTTACCAAATACTTTTTACTCTTGAGTGATTTCTTGGATGGCTACTTTTGACTTTTACTTCAGTAAAAATATGTTGAAAGCTTCTGGGTAACTTGAGGTGATTACCGTGGCCGTCCACACATCCGCCTTTAAATTCGCCCTCAAACTTCATGCCATCGAAGCGAGTGAAAACACCGGCTCCCTGGAACTTCCCCTGCACAAATTCACCTTCATACCTGAAGGAAAAGCACAGAGAGTCAGACACAGCAATGCTTGTTTTCCAAACATGGGCCAAAATCATGTGACAAAAATGAAAATGAAACTAAAATCACGCAAATAAGTCACCTAGTTCTATTGTTCTTTGTAGGAAAGGGAAGTTATTCATTGTAGAGCCAAACATAAAAAAGAAAATTAGTTTTCAATTAGTTTTGGCCTCAATTGAACAAATTTATCTTCAGTTATAGAATAGAATATACTTTATTGATCCCCAATTAGAAATTGCTTATTAGTTGACAAGCTCCTCCATCTAAAGTGTTAAATATTAATAATGCAAATATAGCCATAAGAGAAAGCTTTAAAAAAATAATAAATATATATATATATATATATATACACCTAAGCGTGATGTAAGTAATTCAATGTGACTGAATGTAAATAACAAAAATGCACATTCAAATATGTTAATTAAAAATAATCTACAAATTACTCAGACATAAGTACATATAATTAAAAGATTATATGAACAGGATCTTTCAAAACATTTTAATAAAGTCAATAAAAGCTGATTTGTGTGCAGGAAAGTCGACTTTTCATTAAAAGTCTCTGAATCAAAGTGACTCTTAGTATAAAAGCTGAACATCTTTTGTTGTGCTTAACGTTTATTGATAATTTTACACAAATTACAAATAACCACCTGTATCTTTCTTAATTCACAGCCACAAAAAAAAGAGCCATAAATGGCCCCCGAGCCGCACTTTGAACATCTCTGATATAACATAATTTATCGGCTGTTTTGCTGAAATTCAGCAAAGTCGTACCAACTTTACTGGAAACCTTCTAAACTTTGGGAGTAATTTAAGTCCAAACTTGTCATATTTAAAAAGTGTTGATGCTGAAAAGTGAAGTTGAGGCTGGAAAACATGTTTTGGTGATTTCAAAGCCCTTGAAAAATAAATTAAATGTTTTGTCCAAGCTGGATCACAACATACAGCACTGAATAGGCTGTCCTCAACTTCTTTATGTTGTGCTGTGTCACACTTAAACAAGGTTCAGCAAATATAAGGGAACAGTTAACAAAAGCAGCTGAATAGATTGAAGATTTTTATATATTTCTATCAAATAAAGCCAATTAATTTTAGAAATCTTGTCGGAAGAATGAACGGAGATTATGTGTCTACCTTGGAATGCTGGGGAGCTAATGTTGTACCAGAAAAGGCCAATTTGAAAAAGATTTGAAAGGTCAGGCGATGAAAACACTTTACTGAGGACAAAGGCAGATCTTTTAAAACATCTGTTCTGCACAGTATTTTTCTCTTCTACACTTTCGTTCTGCCTGTTTAAATGTAGAAAGTGCCGATGAAACCTTTAAAAAATGTAGAAAGTGCACCAGTTCACAGTTTACCTCAACAAAATGAATATTCGATGGATTTTATAAACACACTTATGATTGGAATGATAAATCTGGAGCATTAAGAACCAATAAAGTGAAGTCGCGTTTCACATGAGAAGGAATTTGGGCTTAGACTTCCTTACAATGCAGCTTTAATAAATACAGGCTACAGGGAATTCCTTTTTGCATTATTGTTATTTTTTGCAGAAATTATCTTTCATTTGACACTTAAAAACCACACAAAGACATATAAGCTTGTACATACTTGTTTTTACTTTAGTGTTGACTTATGAACTTCAAAACTTTGATCAAAGGTTGTTAAAGATATCCATAGTTAAGTCTCAATATTTTATTTGAGAGACATTTATTTTGTTTTTGGAAAAACAATAGAGTAAAAATACTTAGGCTGTTGGATGTTTATAAATTTAAATAAAAATATTGTCACTCGGATGTCACCGTGTTATGTTGCAATGCATCCTGGGAAGGTGACGTACACGGGGCGCTACGACATTAGCTCGGTCCAGACAGAACAGTAATTACTGATTTTGTTTTCAGAAGAAAACATTTTCTCAAAATTAATATTAATTAATTAATGTTTTACAAAAACTTTAAGATGCTTCATTATCAATTTAAACATCATTACCTTCCACTTTGTTTAGATTTTTTTATTAGCTTCTGCTAATGGTGTTGGCTAAAGCTAGCATAGTAAGCACCAGCTTACAAGTGTAAGACTCGTGGGTGTCCAGATACTGTGATTCTCCTTTGTAGAATAATCCACAGAAACAATTGAGCTCTTTCTCAGTGTCGAAACATTTAATTTATTTTTCGCTACCGAGTCCCAACATTCGCCTCTCTTCCACCATCCGGGGAGCCTTTCAAAATAAAACATTTTCAAAACATTTTACATTTTCATAACTCCAATTTTCACTCTTACACAAGCACAATGCTTAGTTTCCTTCACCAGCCAGCTATACTCGCTACTAAACAGTGATGTGACAAATGGACTTAGCGGCTAATGTAGCTACTTTATAAAACGAGTAAATATTAAAAAGTTGTGACCCCAAACTAAAACAGAGCAGAAAATTATCAGAAAGACCAAAGAAACTGACGAAGGTTTCTGCTAAGCTGCTGTTGTGATATGAACTGCGTTCCACCCTCAGATCTTCTGCTTGAGGAAACTCCAAAGGTTCTCAATAGGGTCAGAGG
>CAEGAG010267494.1:0-12542 GCA_903067065.1 Brachyrhaphis terrabensis | reverse complement strand
ATTTCCACATATCATTTCCGATGTTCACCGGACTCTCGGTTGCGCCATGTCAGCTGTTTGGGATTCCCCTCAGTTCTAACCCCCCCGGTCCGCAGCAAAAATTGCCAAGTCTCAACCGGTCCACGGTAATAAAAAGTTTGGGGACCACTGCTGTAGGGAATTTGGGCCGACAGGGTTGGAGAAAATGGCCGGATGCGGCGTGTTTATTGGTTTTAATAATACACCAATACAAAGGTGTGAGCTGATACTGATATTCAATATTAGTATTACTGTTATAGACAATAAATAATATTAATACTTCCATTTCGACGCTGCAAAAATTGTTCCCATGGCTACCATCACCTCTATGCTTCAGGTAAACCTCCCACAATCCTTTGCTGCGTGCCGGCTGACCTGACGGTGCCTCCGGCCCTCTGGATCCTCATGCGCTCCTCGTAGATGGTCGGGTTGTGTTCCTTGCTGAGCGCCAGAGTGACCGACTTCCTCTGGCCGTCTGCGGCCGCCGCCTCCGTTCGACACAGCACCGCCTGCAGACACACAGCAGCTGCTGCTCAGCGGGGCCCCCTGCAGGAGCCCGGGGCGCTGCGCCGAGCCCAGCTCACCCTGCTGTCCCCCAGGTTGGCGGCGTACACAGTGTCGTCCACCACCAGGACGCAGGTGGCTGTGGAGCCGTCCTTCCAGGCCGGCTTCCTGCTCACAGAAACAAAATGGCGTCTCAGCAAGCGTCCCCTTCAGCTCCTTCAGCTCCAAGCGTTTTGATGTCTTACTGGCTGGAGGCTTTCTTCAGGAAGTCCTCGTCTGTCTGCCGGAACGTGTCCAGGAGACACTTCTTCAGCAGCTTGTCCAGACTCTCAGCGTCTCCTGAAAGAGAGACGCCATCAAGAAGCGTTCATCAGAGCGTCCCATCTGGACAGGAAGTGAGACTCACCTGAGGGGAACTTCTTGGCCAGGTTCAGGTGAAGGTTTTCGGCGGCGAATCGAGACGCTCGAGCGCCGCCGTGACCATCAAACACGGCAAAATACGAGACGTGAGAGCTGCAGAGACACAGAAACACCCAGAGACTAATTCTGTCCTCCTGAACCAGAGCAGGACAGGAAACAGGAAGTCAGTAAGACTGGAAGTTGAAGCAGTCTTACACGTGTCCCGGCAGCGAGGACAGACAGCTGCTCATGTCGGGCATCAGTACGTGGGCGTCCTGCATCTCGTCGCGCTCGCCGCGCCGCGCGGCCGCGTAGCCTCTGAGCCGGGGCAGACCTGCGGCGGACAGATGGACGGACGGAGTGGGTCGGCTGCTGCCTCATCTACTCAGCGGCTGACAGCTTCATGAGAGCAAAGGAAGAAAACAAACATTGTGGTGGAACAGCTGAAAACCTTCTCTACAAACTTTCTTGATCTCGTCCTTCTTCTCCTCCTCCTCTTCCTCCTCTTCGTCGTCTCGCCTCCGTTTGAACCTTCTGTCCTCTTCATCCTGAGCTGGAGGAGCAACTGGAGACAAAGAAAACATTTAAAGACAAGAATGTCATTCAGATCACCAAGCTAACATTAGCATAGCATTAGCTGGCTGAATTCAGCTTAGCTTATTTTGGTCTGACCATTAGCTGCTATACAGATGAGTAGATTCTCTTTACAGAAAAACGTTGATTTGGATACTTTTTTTCTGTTTCTTTCTCGCTTCAAAATTGTTTTTCAATTAATTTTTGTCTGTTTCAAATTTTCATTCCAATTTTCCATCAGATTCAAATCTCTTTTTTATTCCTAAATGTTTTAAGTTTCAAGTCATTTTTAGGTTTAAATTTTTTATATGATTTTTTTCAGTATTAAATCTTTGTTTTCAATCTCAAAATAGTTTTTTGTTTGAAATCTTTTATTCATCTTTAAAACAGATTTTCAATATTTTTTTATGTTTCACAAAAAAGAAATACTGGATATTTTTTAAATTCAAATGTTTATCTGTTTAATTTTTTTCTCAGTTTCAAAGTTTGTTATTTCTTTTAAACAAACTTTATGGTCCCAGTTTAGCTCAGTAGGGAAGGAGAGCAAAGAGCCTCACATTTAGCTCCACAGGACAGAAGAAAATGTCCAGATGAAGCACGTTTTAGGTTTGCACCATACGAAAAGTTGACATCGATATCCAATATTGATATTGCTGCTATGGCCGATATTAATTATATTTTCCTACTTTTCAACATCATTAAAATAATCTGACCACTACAGACCTCCCTGTTGGTCACATGACCAAACAAACAGACCAACTCCCTCCAAAAACACAAGCAGCAACATCTGCTATTAATATTGACCCAGCTTTACTTATCGGACCGATATCGATATATCGGCCTCCCTAACTGAGTTATTTTCAGTGATTTATCTGATTTTCTAACACATATTCAACACTTCCGTTCTGCAGAACCATCACTGGCTTTGGTTTGGACTCAGTTCGGTTCCGGATTCGCTGTAGATCAGTTCATGTCAACAGTAATCATTAGATTTCTGCAGCAGAACCAGAGGTGTTAATTGGTTCTGGTTCCACTGCAGATGTTTTCTTTTATCAGATGCATCAATGAGAAGCTGGTTCTAGCTGCTAAACCCGGACTGGTTCTGGTACCAAACAGTGCCTTATCTCAGCTGCTGCCGGTACCGGTCACTATGGACTCACCGGACGTCTGTGTCGGTTCTGGCAGGTCGTCGAACAGGTCCATTCTTCTCCTGGAATAGCCCAACAGCTAACAGGCTAGGCTAACTAACCTTCAGTTCGGTTCCGCTGTGTGTAACTGTTCTGACCCGGTCCACAAACAGGTCGGCTCCAAACCCCGTTTATACTTTAAACCGGTTCCGACGGTCCAATAGAGAACAGCTCGTCGGGTTCGTCCCGCTTTACCGCAGAAAGTCAGGCTGCAGACCAAATTCAACGGCTAGCATAAAGCTAGCTGAAGCTAATACAAGTTCCGGTCATTTCATTCAAAATAAAAGCTCGTTGAGTCCTTGAAGTTATTTCAAAATAAAAGCTTCCGATCTGGAACAGGTTTTTTTGCCCTTCTGAACACACACGTTCCAAGTAGATTCTTTTTCAGAATGAAATCTTACATTTACATTTACAACTTTATAAATGTCTTTCAAAAATAAAGTAAAAGTAGTCTAAAGTTTCACATTAAAATATTAAATGTTTCTTTGAGTTTCTTACAAAATAAAAGCTAGTATTTCTTATAGTATTAATTATTACTATAATTTCTTTCAAAAATTAAAAAAGAAACATCTTTACAAACAAATATCTACACACATTTTAAAGTAGTTTTTAAATGTTAAAGTTAAAATTTAATCAAATAAATAAAAATAAAACATCCCACATGTACAGCAATTTATTTCAAAAATAAAAGATTTATGACTGTTTCCTTTATTAGTCTGCAAATAAATACTTGCATATTTTACTGTAGCATAAAAATGCTCACAATACAAAACTCAAAATAAAAGCATATAATTTGAGTAAAAGAAACATTTTGTAACTCAAATTAGTCACATTAGTTTCTTTCAGAATAAAATTGTACAAAAATAATTTTAGTATCTTTCAAGATAAGACATATATAAATAACATTGAGTATTACAAACTAAATGCTCTTACACATGAAAATCATTATCTGTATTATTTTTATAGTAGTGACACATTAATCTCTTCCTGCTGCCACTCTTGGGGAAATGTAAGATATCAAACTTGTCAACTTGTTTTCTGTAAATTTAGTGTCTACTTTCAAATAATTAAAATAAAATGGCACACTTTATTTACTTTGCATTTCAAGATCTAAGTTGTTTATTTCTAGGTTTCCACTCCTTTAAAGTGAAAATCAACAGCCATAACACCAGCATGATGTAAGCTAATTATGAATGATGCTAACGGCATTAGCTATGATAGTAGCTAGAAATGATAAAGAATCTGGTGCTGACATGTTGGTACGGGGACCCCGAAAACGCTTGGTCCGGCCCTGGTCCCTGGTTCAGTTTCCTCCGGCCCTGGAACTGTGACCTGTCTGTGGAGACTTTCCCACCGCAGCGGTGACCATGAACGCATCACCAGGAGGTGAACGGGGCCGGGGTCAGCTCTCTGCGCAGTCTGCGGGCTCTCATCATGCGGCTGGGGCTCCTGTGTCTGTGGACCGGCTGGATGCTCCGGAGCGCCGCGTCGCAGCCGGAGGACGGAGCCGTGCGACCCGGCGAACCGCTGCAGACCGAGCCGCTGCAGACCGAGCCGCTGCAGACCGAACCGCTGCAGACCGAGCCGGAGGGAGTCCGGACCGGGTTCCGGAGCCAGAGCACCGGCGAACCGGCGGGTGGAGCCCGGAGGACAGCAGCTCTGAGCGGGTGAGCAGCAGGAGGAAGACCCCGGTCCGGAACCTGAATTCACAGAAACTCACTAAAATAAAACTTAGTGCTGGTTAAATGTTAATCTTTAACTTTTCTTTATGTCTTTAAATATAAGACATTATCTGATTGACAGCAAATTATTCTCTGAACACCTTTAATCTTTTTTATTTTTTAATATTTTCAATTAATCATTTTAATTTCTGAGCTGATTATCAGTAATTTTTTGCAGTTATTTGTTAAATGTTTGTGTCTTAAGCACAGGAGATGAATTATTTATAATGTCTAGTATTTATGGTGTTACAGAAGTTTCCTGTATCCATGAATTAATCCCTTGTTCTGATGCTGAAGTTTTCAGTTACTGCTGTTTTGTATCTGCCTCACAGCTGAAGAGTGCGGATGGCTCAAGCGTTTTTATTTTGCAGCTGTTTTGTGCAGCTTAATGATCACACCTGTTGCATCCTGAATACTTTCTGCTTTCAGCTTCTTTCAGAAACATCAGGAATGTGTTGAAACTCTGTTTCAGTTGAGCGACAGTCAAGTGACGGATTCAGAGTCAACACAGCCTGTGTGCAGAGCAGCGTCTGAGTTTTAAACCCTGTCAGCTGACAGAGCTGAGAGCTGGCCACCATTTAAACCTGGTGTTTCATCTTTTTAACACATTTCATGATGTCTGAGGCTCCAAACCTGCAGCCACAGTGGAGAGGAAAACTTCCCCTTAACACGAAGAAACCTTCAGCAGAACCAGGTTCAGAACCAGAACCAGGTTCAGAACCAGTACCATGTCAGAACCGGCATCTGAAGGCTTGAGGAAACGGAGCAGAGACAGAAACAGAAGTGATATGAAAAGTGAAACGTTAACAGAGGGAGAGGGAGAACGGTCAGGTGATGGCAGCATCAGAACCAATCAGAACGCAGAGCAGGTGTAGAGAAAAACAAAAGAAAAATGCATCATTCTGCTTTTTATTTATTTAGTTCTCACTACTGTGGCTTTGCTTCCTGGAAAAGGCTCAACAAGCAGATCTGCTCATCTGCTGGTGTTTATTTTAAAACTATAAATATTTTTGAGTCATTTTATTATTTTTTAGTTGAGTTAAGGTTTGAATGGAGAGCTCCAGAAACTAAACTGAGACACATCAGACTGAAGAGCCAGAGGGAGCATAAAGCTCTGAGCGGCGTTGGAAGGCTGGGGTTAAAGAAGAGGCAGCAGCTGCTTCCTCTGCTCTGCAGACAGGCTGAGCTTCAAACATCTCCTCCCTTTGTGTTCAGAGAACAGAGGAGCTGATGCTTCCTAGCAGCTTCCTAGCAGCTTCCTAGCAGCTTCCTAGCAGCTTCCTAGCAGCTTCCTAGCAGCTTCCTAGCATTCATCTTCCACCAGCTGACCCCACTGCTCTCTGAGCTGCAGGGCAGAAACAGACATCAGGCAAGCCGCCCGTCTCTTCTCAGTCAGTTAGCGACTTCAGACACTCAGTTCATTCATGAACCACGAGCAGAAAACGTCTTCCAGTCCCGTCGTCCGGAAGAGAACCGGAGAGCGCGTTCCCACCGCGACCTTGGAGCCTGAAGGTGAAACTGTCTGTGGTTCTGCGGTCACTGGGTCCAGTTCGGATCCAGTCAGCGGGCCTCCTCCGCTTCAATACGACCAGTACACCGTGAGTAATGACTAAATCCTCTGCTGAGGCCGGATCCAAACTCACCGCTGCCTGAACCCGAAACAACAACATGGACGCCACGCATTCAGGGACTGAAACCAGAACCAGAACCAGCAAAACCCATGAGAGGATCTGAAGAACAACACAGGATGGATGGATGGATGGATGGATGGATGGATGAATGGATGGATGAACAGATGAATAAACAGATGGATGGATGGATGAATGGATGAATAAACAGATGAATGGATGGATGGATGGATGGATGAACAGATGAATAAACAGATGAATGGATGAATAAACAGATGGATGGATGGATGGATGGATGGATGAACAGATGAATAAACAGATGGATGGATGGATGGATGAACAGATGAATAAACAGATGGATGGATGGATGAACAGATGAATGGATGGATGGATGGAGGAACAGATGAATAAACAGATGGATGGATGGATGGATGGATGAACAGATGGATGGATGGAGAGCAAACCCTTCAGTGTCCCATACTGTCGTTGTTTAGTTGTGATCCATCATTCATGCAGCTGAAGCTCAGTTATCTCCTCAGCCTAAAGGGGGCGCTGTTGGGAAGCATCCGGGTTGGATGTGGTTATTATGACTGTTAGTCTCTGAGCTGATGGTCCAACAGTCTGTATGTAATCACCACTTTGACCTCGGACTGTTTCAGCTTTAGCTTCATGGACCTGAAAGTCGAGGCATTATTCAATAACAGAGCAACTCCTGATAAATGAAGTGTTTTTAAGACCATAAATGATCCTTTTCTCTGCAGACCTCGTGTTTGTGCAGGTCGATGTTGTCTCGGCTGGACTGTGTCCCCAAAAACCAGGAGGTGCACCAAGCGTAAGCATTTGCCTTCTACTTTGGGATTTATTTCATTTTAAGTTCAGATTTTCCTTTAATTTTCGCCATGAAGACGTCCAGGTGTTATTTTCTGCTAGTCTTCCTGCAGGTTTTAAGGTGTCAAATTTTCCAACATGACCTTTTTTCAGACAGACTATAAATCTACCCAGACCAGGTTAGAACAATGTTCCCTGACTCACATATCAAACAAGTTATTTATAATCGCTTCCATCAGAGGCTCTTCGAAATTTGACTCGTTTGTGACCACAAGATGGCGCCGACTCTACCTTCTCTACAGAACAGCCCTGCGTGCCGCCGAACAGTTTACTGTGTGACACCGAGTTCTTTGCTCGGACCTGCGAGGAGAGCCGCATGCAGACTCCCTCACACTCCGCTGTACTCTGTGAGGACACATTCCTTCATTTCCCGTAATCCTAATGGATCGTTAGCAGGTTATTTTAGCTAGTTGGCGCCACCCGGGGCCGCCATCAGTCAGAGAGCCGCGGTCACGTCGACTGGTTGTCAGCCTATCAGGTGTATTCAGTTCGATGTCAAGCCTTTTTTCCGCCGAGTAATTTTGCTTTGACTCCACCTCAAGTGAAGTACTTGGTACTAAGTCCTACACCAAGTGAAGTATGTGGAGGCGTTTAGTCCTTTAAGATTATTGACATTTCTGCTTCTATCCTCCTCTGCCCGTTTCCCTGGAGGTGGGTTGCTTTCTACCTAGTGAAAACGTTTCCTCTGTTGGTCGCTGCCTCCAGCCTGGCTCCCTGACCCACCAGGAGGTACTGGTTTCTCCCTTGCTTAGGGTCTCGTCTTTCTTTGGGTGTAGCTACACAGACCTGAATTGGATTCCCACCTCTGCCTTACTGGCTCCATGTCCCAACCTTTTTGCCCTGTTAAGAGATTCTGTGACTGTTAGCATAATAATATTTAATTTCCAATAACCAAGTGTCATGATATGGTGTCCAAAAATAATTTTTCATTGCTTGACTTATCCACAAGATATCCCTATGTAGCAAAACATTCCCAAACTGTCATCCTTCCACCACCGTGCTTGACATTTGCGGGAGTGTGAATTATAACTGTCCTATTTTCCCACAGCTAGATGTTTTCCTCCCTGCCATAACGGATCATCGTGTGGACTTCCCAACAACTGTCTGTGCAGGAAAGGTTTCTATGGCGTCCGTTGCCAATTTTCCAAAGTTCCTCTTCCTGTGGGAAGGCCTCCAGAGACATCCAGCCATCCTGCCTCCACAACCACAGCAGCTGGACCAATCGGGTCCCGTCAGAAACCTGAACTTACAGGTTCATTTCAGAAGCTACTAAACGTTAACGACTCTGGTCCGCTGAAGTCTGGACGTCTAGCAGGTCAAGCTGAAGGCATGAAGGGGGATCCAGGAGATGTTACCCTAAGGTTTCTGAACCGAACGTCTTCCGGAAGCACAGGTCTGATGGGGGCAGATCCAGAGAGGCAAAGCTCAGATTCAGAACATGTCCTGAAGTCGAAGCCCCAAATTAACAGAGAAAACAGGAACACACTGAGATCCGAGGCCCTGGAGCTGCAAGCAAGTCTGGAAGTTAAAGAGGATGAGGATCTGACTGGAGCAGAGAGGAGGCCAGAGGAGACGAAGAGGCAGATCCCGAGGTAAAAGTCAATCCCTTGTGTCCTCTGACATCTAACACCTAACACACAAAACATTGTGCGTTCTCTTCAACTCTCATCATCGTTTATCTCCAGCTGTTCACTTGCAGTGCCTTCCTACCCTTCAAACCTTTGACTTTCTCCACTCACGTTCTTCTGTCCTCCCACTGTTTCCTCTCTGCTCCTTTCCTCGTCTGTTTCTCAGTGCATCTCAAATCATCACACCTTATTGCAGTTTTCTGTTCAGCCAGCAGGTGGAGACTGTCACCTGTTCTATACAGTAAACCTTGTTTTTTTCCTCTGTGGACTCAGCCCTGAAACAGACAGCTGCATCCTTTATGTCAGCAGTCTCTGGCTATAGATCCAAAGGGTCCGAAAGGACCAAAGGACAGTAGTTCTGGAGGGTTGGACTCCTGGTTTGTACTGAAACACTCAACATCTACGTTGAGTTTTCTTCAAGCAGAAGAGAAGAAAGACCCGATTGTTTGTCTGTAAAGAAGTAAACCAGCTGACTGGTTTACTTCTCTGCAGCAGAGTGTCAAATGTAGATGAATAAACTTCAATGCTCTGACTGAGCGGTCAGAGGTGAAGGTCAGAGGTCAGAGCCTGGGTCATGACAGCGTGTGGGAAGATCTGGAGGGATTCTGAGTGCATCCGTTTTTAAACGTACCAACTGTGGATAAAACATGTTCATCTGAAATGTTTGCAAGTAATTCAGGGTTTATGAAAGTTTTTCTGAGGTTGTCCTTGGACTTTGACTGTTCCATTTCAGTCCAGAACCTTTCCATTTTCAGATGAATGAACCTATTTCATGGCTATGAATCATTAAAATCATTTTTTGCTGCCTCAACACAGAAAACTTCACAAAAGAGTTTCAGGTTCATCTCTTCTTGTTCCAGTTTCTTTGGTAAATCCCTGAAAAACATCAAATTCAGCCTGAAAGATAAAAATAAGGATTTTAACTCCATCAGAGGGATTTTTAGAAAGCTGTTGGCTGAAAACTTGTTTTCTTGTAAATTATCAACGATTTGGCCCATTAGTTTATAATGCCTCAGCTAAACTATGGAACTATAAGCCTATCAGCATCCTAGACTGTTTTAAAAGACAGACATCATGATCTGATCATCTTATTCTACCTTGTTGTTTTAATAATTGCTTTTTTATCTCCACATTATTTTGGAGCCGTTATTTGAGTTGGGTTTGGCCGCGCAGCTGCTTTGTAACGATGTTCATCTTTTCATTTCCAGTTGTTCCAAGCAGCATTTTTTCATCTAAGCTACACGGCGCTAACATGGAGGAACCGAGAGGCTTCCAGAGGTTCGGCCTGTTGGTTTTTGCTGATTTAAAGCCGCTGAGACAGTGTGTGGCTGGAACACGTTGTTCAGATCTCTGCAGTGTGACCCCTGCAGAGTCCCAGTCCCTGGCAGTTTTATCTGCCCTGTCCGCTTCGCTGTGCTGCTAAAAACCAGCAGCTGCAGCATCCAGACCAGGGATGGGAACTGAGATCAGGCTTTCAGTCCGGCATCAGCGCTGAGCTCCTTGCTGCAGTGCAGCGCAGAAAGCCAGAATACGGAGGAAAGGTTTCGTCTGTATGTGGTGGATCTAGATCAGGGGAGTCCAAGGTGCGGTCCAGGGACCATTTGTGTCCCTCTGAAGGATCTTGGGCGGCCCTCAAATCTAAAATGGAGCAAATCTGTTCTGCAAGCATTGGTCTGTTGCAGTTTGGTAATAACTAGTTATTTTTACTCAGTTACATTTACCTGAGGAACTTTAAAAAAAAATTACTTTTAGGAGTATTTTTACTGTTCTGTACTTTTTACTTGAGTAATTTTATAAAGTATTTCTACTCTTACTTGAATAAAACTTCTGGATTTTCCACTGAATGAAAAACGTGTTTTAACCAAAAATCACCTGACAGACTCACAGACTCGCCTGCAGGTTTTATTAAAACTTTATAAGTTTTTATTGAATGAAACTAATTTGGAAAAATTTTCTTTTGCCTGATTTTGTTATTTTTTGTTACTGTATGAATTATTGTCATTTTTGGTCCTTAAAATACAAAAAATTAAACTTAACTTTATATTTTGGTCCGTCTGATGATGTGATTTTTAAATATTAAATGATTGATAATTTGAGCATTTACTCAGTACTTTTTACCAAATACTTTTTTACTTATTTGAGTAAACACAGGTTGAAGCTGCGCTGCTCTAACTGGAGTTTAGTTTCTGGTCTGTTGATGCAGATGGACACTTTTTCATCTTTTATGGAAACATGTTTTACAGATTAATAACATCTGCTTAATAAAATATTAGGAACTAGAAGTAGATTTATTAAGGCTTTTTGCATTCATCTTCATTTTGCTGTAACTGGAACCACAAACATTTTCCTCAAAACCAAATAAGGAAACAACCCAGAAAATGTAGAAACTTTGGGACTTCTTTATGTTTCTCATCTATGATGGTTTAAAGATCCATTTTCTACAAAAATGTTAATAAAATTCAAATTGTTTAGTGTATTATTTATTAAATAAAATAAAAAAGGTACCAGAAAAAGCTTGTTATAAAATGTTTGTTGCTCCAACAGATTATTGAATGAATATTCCCAACAATTCTCTCCAAGTTGCTACTATCCCTGTTGATGGTGCATTCTTTTTCCTTCCACTCAACTTTCTTTGAATACTCTAACTTTTCAGAACGTTCTGATTTTCTGAGATCCTGATTTTTGTATTTTTATTTTCTGTAAGCAAAAAATAAAAGCTTGAAATATTCACTGTGTCATGAACCTATAGAGACGTAAAATGCGGAACGTTTTGATAATATTTAAATTTTTTAAGCTGGATTTTATAGTAAACACCTTCCTGTTTGTGATGGAAATATTTCTGTTTCTGTGTGTCAGTCTGAGGGAGGCCCAGTCCGTTCTGCTGAGAAACTCTTTCTCACAAGGAGGAAGAGGAGGCAACATGGCCGCCCTGCTGATGAAGCACATAACAAGAGAGAAGAGGAAGCTACACACACTGACTTCTTCATCCTCCTCTTCCTCCTCTTCACTAACGACCATGAGGGCCTTCCAGAACCAGAGAGGTCGGTTCGACTCCCACCTCGCTGCTCCTGAAGGTCAGTTTATCACGTTTCTGTTTCCTGCTTTGAAATGATCATTCATTTTCCTTCCACACGTCGGTTTCCTTTTCATAAGTTAGATACACCCTGATTGTTAAGATAAATAATAAATCAGCCAGTCGTATAACAGGAACTCGTTTATTCACTGGTCCAAGAAGGAGGAAGTGTTTGTGGAGGTCAGAGGTCAGAGGGGAATGGCTCAAATATCTACTGTAATGCACTGACTTTAAAAATAAAATAAAAAATTACACATATAGGATGCACTTGACTGTAAGTCTCAGGTGACCTTTGAGTTTTTTCAAAAATGTTTTTATTATAATTATTAGACTTTTGCTCTTTATGAAAAACAAAATAGTGGAAAAACATTTAAAATGCTCTTTTGTGTCAAAACGTTCTGTGTGACGTCTGTGAGGGAGTGAACACCCTAAACAAACATGTTGTTGGTTTTTAATAACCTAAATGTAATCATTTTCTCAACTAATGGATTAATATGACATTGGGAGGCAGGATTTCTTTCGCTATTTACAAATTAGAGATTTCATACAGAAAAAAACCACACTCAATGTAGACCAAATAAATTCAGTGTGTGAAAAACAGCTATTTTCTCCTAGGGTAAAAATTTCAATTAAAACCTTTTACAACTTACTGAAAGAGCACCCCTTATCAAATACAACGCACTTAAAAGAAGTCTGGGAAAGGGAATTGCAGTGGGAAATAAATCAGGAGGGATGGGACGAGGCTTGGAGGAATGCAAAGTCTTTAAGTATTTGCAATCGGGTTAAGGCCATACAATTAAAAATTTTACACCGTGCGCACATTTCTCCTTCTCAGCGAAGTAAGTTCAATGCAAGCCTTTCGCCACTATGTCTAAAATGCAAAACAGATACTGGTAGTCTTACACATTGTTACTGGTCCTGTA
>CAEGAG010267480.1:0-124134 GCA_903067065.1 Brachyrhaphis terrabensis | reverse complement strand
AGTGGTCTGGAGCACTTCCGTTTTCAACTCTTTTTGTTTGCTGCATTTCATTCGGGGGTGTTTTCTTTTTTGTTTGCATGTTTTCTCTTTTGCTGCGCATTTGCACCTGTCGGCCACCGTAGAATAACGGGATGAATACATAACATCTTGATCAGCCTCACAAATCTGCAAATGCGATTGGAGCGCAGCTTTCATGAGTGTTTACTTCCTGGAGCTTTATCGGCTTTTCAACCGGAGCCGGGAGTTTCTGGAGAACTGGATGTGTTTGTTTCAGAGAACGTTGGAACAACGAGAGACTGAAACGACCAGGAGAGGAAAACACCTGAAGCATCTTAACGATTACAGAATCCAGCAGCAAATTGTTCACATTAATGACATCGTTATTTACATGATGGTGATGCAGCAAAGGATTGTGGGTGTTTACAGGAAGCAGTGGAAATATCGATAATTACAACATAATATAGAATATGGGCTGATATTAATGTCCATATCAGCCCATACGCAACAAACGATTGTTTCAGTAATCCAATATCCTATTGATTATTCTGACAATTATTCACATAATAAAAATGTCAAATTCTGAAGATTTTTTCATTCATGACTCATGTCTATTTTATGCAATATTTGAAATACAATTTTTTTAAAAAATTAATTCCTTTCTTAAATATATGATGTTGCCTAAAAGTTTGTTTGTAGCAAACAATAAACCTGCCGCTGAAAATCCTTCAACATGAGAAAAGTTCAGGCTCTAAACCTGAACAGTGTGGAGATAAATATAGATCTGATCATAAATATAGATCTGATCATTAAATAGAATAAATTATTCCATGTTTTTTAGGAAGCAGCATCAGATGATTAATCATCAGAAGGATTTTAATGTTTATTTGTGACCAACTGAAGAAATTTCTCTCTGATAAAATATTTAGATCAAGTTATGGAACGATGACTGATCAATGCTGCTTCCAGACAAAATCATCAACTCATTAATCAATAACTGATAATGATTATGAACTTATAAAAGCTTCATTAACAGTCTCAGATAATAAAATTTAAAGATCAATATTCAGGGATTTCTAGGAAAAGCAGTTTCTCTGGTTTGTAACTTTTCTCCTTTTGACTTTCTAAAACTTTTAAAAGCTGCTTTAAACATTTCAACCACAGAGTGAATTCAACGCGTCTTGTTTTAAATGCCAATAATAAGTTTACGGCAGCAGCTGAAACCATAACTATAAACTGGGATGTGGTTTGAATCTGACCAGTTTTTCTGCTGAGGTTGAGGGACGTTCAGGGACAGTGGGAATATTGAGCTCTGCAGCAGCGCTGATCCTGGATCAGTCAGACTGCTGCTATTTTAAAAAGCTGCCGACTCGTTCACACCTGCAGCGTTTGTGCAACCTGAGGCTTCCCTCCTGTTTGGGTCAGCACACACACATACCCACCCCTACACACTCACATCTCTACACACACCCACACACACACCCACAGGGCGGGTGTGAAGTGGGTCGACTGTTGTTTGACTGTCAGATTTAACAAGTCGGCTCCTCTCAGCTCTCATTTCCTCAGCCGGCTGTGTTTGTTTCCCACCTAACCATCAGTGGCTCCCAGTTTGTCCAAGTCAACACACACACACACACACCCACCCCCCACACACACCGTGTTATTTTAAAATGGCTGCACACTGACAGAAGATCTGCTCTGAGTTTTCTGCAGATTTGTTGGTAGACACTATTTTCTGCTCCACATCAAGAGAACAGATTCATCTTTAACATTTTGCTGGAAATAAATTCATCCTGTTTGTGGATAATTTGAGGCGTTTTGGAGAACCTGAAGGTCCGGTTCTTCCGGACCTTCCAGTGAAACAAACCTACAAACATCTACAGAATGGGTTTTGATTCATTTTCCCTGCCCTAAATTTAAACCTGGTTTTATGATCTTGGGGTATATTCTTCACCCAGAACCAGAACCAGAACCTGGAGGTTCTGGTTGTGGCATTGCAGCCAGGTCTCCTAGGCTGCACCCCCTCCTCTCTGCTTGGGGTTGATGGTGGAGCTGGATTCCTTCACAGCGGACCGAGCAACGCTCCTCCACAGGTGGCTCCGTCTCCATGGCAACCAGAGCAGGCGGACGCCGCGTCTCAGCCGGACATCATGGCGAGTCCTGGAGACCTCTTTGTTGTCATGGAGATCCCACTGTCTAATTAACCGACATCAGGTCCTGGCAGAACCAGAACCAGCGTCCCGTCCTGCTGGGACCGGACCGGGCCCGGCCGGGTCAACCGCTCCTGGCAGGCAGAGGGAATCCCGTCATGGCCGACTGCTAACAGTCTGGCTTGGTGTCCAGAAAGCTAAGCAGCCTCAGCAGAGCGCTAATAAAAGCAGCCAGTGATCAGCAGTTAATGTCCCTGAACTAATTACCGCCCAGAACAACGACACCGACCCGTCTGCCGCCAGGTCCACGAGGAAAACTTCAGGTTTTTCTGCCTGAACGCATCACCAAACATTTTCATTTGGTTTTAATCTGGAGGAGCTTCCAGGCTCTAACAGACTTCCTGTTTCTGCTACACCTGCAGGAAATGAGCAAAACATGATGATAGGTAGTAAAGTTAACACTTAAATGTTTTTCACTGAAAATACTTTTACTGAAATGTTTTATCTGCAGTTTTAGTTTTAGAGGTACAGTCAAGCCTCGCCTGCTTCAGAAAATTCATCTATTTGTTATTTTTTGCAAGCACATATCAGATATAAGGACCAAAACAGAGACCTTAACTTTTAAAATTTGTTGAGACTTGATTAAATGAAGTTTTACTATTTAGTTCTGTGTTTTCCAGGCGGATGTTTGTGTTGCGTTTCTGCCAGTGGGCTGTTAACGAATGCTAACTGCTATTAGCAGCTATGGAGGGAGCCTGCAAGCAAAGAAAGAGACTAAAGGTGTCAACTTTAGAAAAACCAGGACAGAAGAGCAGCTGAGTGCTGCAGGTGGAGCTGGTGTTTCATATTAACTCATCATCGATGATGCAACGCCTCAGCAGGAAACATCCTCTACCTGCAGCGAGCGCGTTCGTTCCTGCTAGCAGTCTGTTCCCATCGCAAAACTCTAAACTTTAGTGTCCCAAGTTTCTGATGAATAAGAGTAATGAGGTAAAAAAAAAAAAAGCTTAAAATAGTTTTTTATACTTCAGACTTGATACAAAGTGATGTTTGAATCGTTTTTGTATTTTATTGCATCAAAAGAAACGGCATTGTGTTTTACTAGCAGTTTGTTTGTATATTTATTCTACAAACATAGAATAAATATACAAACAACGTTTATTTGATTAACTGTCAGAATAATCGATAGATTACTAAAATAATCATTTACAGCAGCCCTATCTGAGATATTCTGAAGAAACTGCAGTTTGGGAAGCTGAAATACCTCGGCGCTATGCTAGCTGACACGCTATTGGCTGGTCAGGAGCACCGTTCATTTCCTTGCTGCTGATTGGCTGAACCCCAAAGGGACTGCAGCTGTTAGCTTCTGTGGTTTCCATGGTTTCCACTCTGCGTGTTAAGGTATGTTTGGTGTTTTAGCTATTAAAACAGACAGAGGCGTTATGGTGGGGGATGGGGGTGCTCAGGTACTCACTGAGGGTAGTGACCTTTGACCCCTACTAACACATTCAGTCCCCTGCAGCTAATATCTACACAAGTCCAAGCAGTTCTCTGCATATTGAGATAAAATGACAAATTTGTGATATATTGTGAAGTTCCAGTGACATGAACTAAGCCCATTTAGTTCGGATCCGTCCAGAACCCGTGCTGTCTGCAAGATTCCATCTGTTGGGCTCAACTGATCGTATCCCCGCTCCAGGATCCGCTTTACGCAGATCCAGATCTGCTCCACTGAGTAAAACTGATCTGGTTCATGATCAGCGGTGATCCAACTGGTTTTAGGAATACGACGGGATGTTCTGATCCGATCCGTCAGAGCAGAAAACAGATCAGAAGAAAACGGAGCCAATAGAGAACAGATCAGCTGATGGAGGAGAAACCGTCCAGCAGGAGGAAGGAGCTGAGAGGAGCTCAGGTTCTCCTGCAGGTTGGGATCTGAGCTCTCTGCGCTTTTCACTCAGCACAGAGACACACACACACAGAAACAGAGACACCCCCACACACACACACAGAGACACCCCCACACACACAGACACACGCACACACACACACCCCGAGACACCCCCACACACACACCCCGAAACACGCACAGAGACACACACCGCAGTCCACCTCTACACAGAAATCTTTCTGTAAAAGCTAAAAAACATGAAGAAAACATGCAGCGAGCAGAAAAACATCGGGTCAGAACACGAGGAGCAGATCTCTGCAACAGAACCAGAGATCCAATCAGAACCAGAACCAGAGATCCAATCAGAACCAGGCAGAGTTTCAGGTAAATTAATCCTGAGCTCGTTCGGGTCCAAACCGTCACTAAGGACCTACAATCCAGTGATGATGTCACTTCCTCCATCAAAGCAGACAGAACCACCCAGAGGTTCTGGAAGCTTTCTGGACCTTCCGGTTCCTCCTGAATAGAAACTAGATCCCATGTTTCTACTTCAACACACCTGAGTCATATAATGAGGTCATTAGCAGAACTCTGGAGAACCTGACTGCACTTAGGAGGTGATTCAGCTACTTGATTCAGCTGTTTTGGACCAGGGAGACATCTAAGAGTTGCAGGGCTGCGGCTGTCCAGGCCTGGAGTTCGCCACCCCTGTTCTAGTAAAAAGAAAGAAGTGCATTTTTACAAGTGCAGCTCTTTTGTTCTTCTGACTTTCAATGTAAACTCGTGAACCAACGGAGATTCCTCCCAACATGCCAGAAGGTTACAGGAGCAGGTCCTGCATGAGGGACATGGGACTAAAAGTCAAAACACTAACATGACACTTTAACAGTGTTTACCAAAAACGATGATTACATTTGGCAACATAATTGATTTTAAAGGCTTCAGATGGTTGGACTGTTATATTATCTTTTAATATGGCTGTATAGATGTTCAATTCTAACTTAAATTAAATACTTTTGGAGCAAAAATAAATTTTCTCAGGTCTTTTAAAGGTTAAAAAGGAACAAACAAACCTCGTATTTGGTTTGTCTGACCACAAAGTAAATGCATATTCCTTTTTTACTTCAGATTATATTTAATTCTAGACTTCACAATAAACATTTTATCATATGTACGTAGTTACAAAGGCTCCTAATTTCTTAAAATGCTCTTGCACATCTTTAATTACCATGTGAGCTTTATTTGTGCTAACGTCACGCTCAGTTAGCTCAGGTCTCAATACATTAGTCATTTATATGAAAATAAAAATCAGCTAGGTGTGACTAATTTCTTTGGCACAGGCTGGGTTAGCATGTTAGCATGTACCTTCTTTCGGTGAAATGGGAGTGTGTGGGTGATTGCTCTTCAGATAAACGTCAGAGAAAGTCAGAGGACTTGAAGAGAGAGGAGATATTGTGAAGAACAGGCTCTGAGGAAAATCAACAATGTCAGCTGCTAGCTAGCATAGTTAACATAGTTAAGTCTTAAACTGCTAAAATAAACTTCCTAATTGTAAAATCTAATCACTCATGTGATGTTTATATTGAGCTAAGACAATAGGATTATTCCTTTGCTGCCTTTGCTCAGTTAATTTGTAAGATAGCCTTTAATAATATAATATTTAGTCATTCAGATGCATAATTTGCTTTTTCTTTGAGAAAACTAGGAATTAGCAGTTATTGCTCTGTTTTTCCTGTGGGTGTTGTGATGCATGATTTGTTTTGCTTGATTTGGATCCTGACTATCAGACTTTAAGGAGAAGTGAAGGATAAATCCAGACTCACTCAGAGAAACGGCAGATAGTTTGTTCCGTGATGAAAGCTTTTATAGGATTTTTTTTTTTGTTGCACAAAAATACCACAAGGCTTTTTACACAAGGACTTTCTTTTTCAAGAGCCCAACCAGGATTGTGCCTTCTTTCAGTGAAATGGGAGTATGTGGGTGATTGCTCTTCAGAGAAACTTCAGAGAAAGTCAGAGGACTTGAAGAGAGAGGAGATATTATGAAGAGCGGGCTCTGAGGAAAGTCAACGATGTAGTAGGCTGCCGCATCTGAGGATGTCCGACTCAGGGCTAGGAGCAGATGAAAGTGGAGGAAAAATGGCGTGAGGGGCACGAGATGAAGGGGGAGCATTCAAAATGATGTAGATGAAAGGAACAGAGTGGGAGAAGCAGAGTATTACAGGGACAGGAGGGTAGTTGAGAGAGGAGGAGAGTGGGAGGGTGCCCTTGACAAAATGTGGAGGGAGGAAGGAAAACAGGAAACAAAAGAGAAAATACAAAGGAGAAATGGGAGGAGGTGGTGGAGAGAGGAGGAGAACCCTGGAGGAAGGTGAAGACTAACAGTTACAGTATAAATTGGCATAATTTCCTTTTTTACTTGTATGATTATCTTTTAATAATAAAACAACCTGCCACAGGTTTTAGAAGACTTCCTTTTTGAATTTGAAATCTGGCTGCAATGATTGATCCTTGTTAAATCACAGGAACATCATATTAGTCATTGTAGAAGTCGTAAAACCTAGTTTTTGTTCCGCGTGTCGTGTATGTGCAGTCTGATTTCCTGGGAAAGCAGAAATGGGGCAGTAGCTCTGCCACCCACTGCAGCAGTTTAGCTTGTCTGCCCTGAGGCTGATAAGACTGTCAAACCGGGAGCAGAATATGGTGACATATTGTGGGAGTCAAGAGGCCGGCAGACGGATAATAAGAGGCGCAGTGAGTTGTCCAAGTGAAGGAGGTTAGTGAACAGCAAGAGTGAGGAAAATGATGGGACACGTTGCAGGGAGTTAACCAGAAACACCTGAGGAAACCATCCATTACATCTTTATTGGGGTTTTCTGCCCAGAAGCTGGTTGCTTTTCCAGATCATTTCAGTATTTTTGTCTTTAAAAAGCAGATTTTCTGTTTAGCCTCGTCATAAAGACGCATACGAAGCTAGAAACAGTGTTCCTCCCAGGTCACTGGCTCTAGAGAACTTTTAAAAGAGTCATTCATTCCTTTAAACACATTAAAGACTATGCCAAAAAACAGAGGTTTATGAGTTCAGGTAATGAATGGGCAGCCTGAATCTCTGAATCTGGAAACCTGCACTAATCTCTACAAGTTTTCTCATAAAGTCAAAACATGTACTGTACATAATGGAAATACTCTGACTAATGAGGCTGTTGTTACAGTTCGGACGTGTCAGGGTGTAAAATATAACATGTTAAGAACATTTCTCACAAATTAAACTAATGGTAACACCATGCCAGAGATAATATAAGAATATAAGAGAAATGGAGCTTAAACAGCATCAAAGCTAAATGAGCTATATTAGGCTACAGTCTGCAAACGCTAAGCTTGAAGCAGCATTTCACTACTATATATTAGTAGTTGAATAACAAAGTGTCAACAATAAATGGGTGTTGATTCATGAAGCTTAAGAGGAAATAGAAATGAATAAAAAAACAGCTCTAATAGATGGTAAAAAAGGTCAAAAGTTGCAAAATTTGAATTAAATTGCCTGGTTCCAAACCCAGCAAACCAATCGAGTAGAAAGAGAGTTGAAGGTGTTTAAATGGGTTCCCAGCTCATTACACACCAGCCTAATATACTACATATGTTAGAAAATAATAGATGTGATGGCAGCACTCTCTTATTTTCCCAGTGTTGGTCTCTCCTCCCATTATGTTGAAAAAGAGGGAAGCCTGCAGAGTTCAGAGTTTGGACCGCTCCAGAGAGGACTTGCTCCGCGTCAGGCAGGTGGTTTCAATGTTCCCGTCCGGCTGGGCGTTTCAGGAAGTCGGGCTGAATCCAGGAGGGGAAGGAACTGGAGAAAAATGTTGAGGGAAGCCAGGAGAGAGAGACACAAAACAGAGACAGGAGGACAGTGGAAGACAAGAAAGCAAGATAAAGAGGTGGAGTTAAAGTAGGTGGGGGAGGGGCTCTGAAGGCTGGAGCTGAGATCAGTCTGCTTAGTGTCTGTCAGACGGACAGCAGAGAGAAACAGCTGGAGGCTCTCAATGTATGTGTGTGTGTGTGTTTTACTGCCAACACACACACCGTCCTGTGTGTGTGTGTTCTGTATGTGTTTACACCATAGAGGAAGTTAGACAGGGGCATAGCAAGGACAGCCAGAGATCACTCAAACACACACACACACACACACACACACAGAAACCAGGCTATGGCAGCAGTGATGGGTCACTCTGTGCGACCATTAGACGTGACCCGGATACCTGCAGAGATAATAGATTTGGAGAGACCTCACACACACACACACACCCCCACACACGCACCCCCGCTCACGCACCACAAACAGACATCCCTACTCCTAATATGGCAGCGCTGTCATCCGAGCACAGGGAGAGAAAAGGTTTCAGTGTATGAATTTAGGGTGAGACAAATAATCCTGGCTTTGAATTGAATTGTATCGGGAAGCGAGGAGCGATTTGGTCCTGTGTAATGTCAGACAATAATGTCCCGGTACACAACGTCCTCCCTCTCCTCCAGGCCTGAATCAATTTCTTCTCATTTATCTTCCCTTTTAAACCAAAAAAATAAAAAAAATCCAGGCTCTTCTTCACTACTTTGTTTTCTCTCTGCTTCTTCCTCACATGAATTTTCATCAGCCTGTTTGTTCTCATCCGTGTTTTTTTTCTGCTCCCATCTTTTTATCTTGATGTTCTTCGATTCACCTCTATTTACTTTCCTTGTTGTTTGCTGTAACTTTTGCTTCCAGTTGCAAATGTTTCTATTTGTTTGGGGTCAAACAATGCTTACCTGAGTGCTGCAATTTAATCTGTCATGTTTGAACAAATTACACACATATTTTTTACAAACATTCACGGTTAGATTCCCAGCTTCCACATTGAACTTGAATTTCACACTGAAACCTTTACAAAAATCTTAATTGTGAACTTGTCTTTATCACCTTTATTATCTGTTACACCACAGTCAATGCCAAAACCTTCCCTTTAAAGTCACGTTTTTGTCATTTATAAATCTTCACGTTTAGCAATTTTTTTCATAGAACATATCTTGGGAAGTTGAAATATAGCACAGTGTTACTTGATGTGCTATTGGCTGCCATTTGCAATGCAGCCATGCAGGAGTCCTATTTACTTGGGGGTATAACCAATGACGGAAATAAGGAAGAGTATAAAGTAATAATCTGGTGGGATTTAATACAAAATACAAAATGAGCAGAGAAATGGTTCAGCAGCCCCAAAGTCCGCCTTCTTTCTTTTGTCTCCAGCCTTAAATCCTGGAGACTGAGAAAACCTGTGGACTCAGTTGAAGAAAAGAAAACATGAATCTAGATAATTTGTGATGGAAAAAAAGGTCAAAGGTCCCTCCCTCTGTATGATCCTGCCTTGTGAAATATTTTAGAAGAAGGGTAAGTGCTGCCCTGTTGGCAAAAGAACAAGCAAAGTATTGATGGCAGGTGTGTCGATAAATCTTTCACCATCACTTTTGTTTTTCTACCAGGATTTTTTCTCCAACTGAACAAATGTAACCAAGAGTTTTATTTTTTATTTTTTTAGTGTAGTTATGCAGCTGAAAGATGAGAATCCTAACTTCCCTTTGGTGTGAGTAATAATGACATACAAATTTAGGAGCTTTCCACTCAAAGTCTAGACTAGAATAAGGCAGAGGATCTTGGAAAGAGCTAAACATTTTTAAAAAATAAATCGCGCATAGTTGGAAATGGTGGAAATAAGAGAGGAAGATGAAAAATGTCTCTATGTTTTCATCTGAGTCTTTCTGCAAAAATTCACAGCAAAATTATGGGTCCGTTGAGCTTTGACTTTTATGCACAGTCGTTCACATTCTGGCAAAATCAGACAGATGTGCCCCAAATTCAAGCTTAAAAAGAAACTGCAATAAAATTACAAATAATTGAAAAGTTTTGTCAGGATTTTCTCTCAGCTTTTTTACTAAGATGTTAAATCTGACTTCCACAATTCTTGGTTGAATCAGTTCGTATTTCCTTTCACCTGCTGCTGTGAAACATTACTGGACTTTTCTTCCCTGCGACATGTAATCTCAGATTCTTGTCTGTTGTGACAATTGACTGAATTAAATGAGAAATTCAGCCTTCCTGTTGCATATTCTGTGCCCAGACTCTCCATGCTGCTGTTTATTCTCTAATTTCACTCTTATGGACACTTTGGACCCATTATCTGGCCCGAACCAGATCTGTGTCGCTGTTATTTGTCACCTGATCATCTTGTATTAATTTGTGTTCAGCTCTGTAATCCTGTTATTTGCCACTTGCCTCTCACTCTGGCAGAAATGATTAGTAATTAGGGCTCAGTGCTTGGCTAGCCACATTACTCTCATCTTGTGGTTTTTTTTTTGCTAAAGAGGGCTTGTTAAAATGGACCCAGGTCGCTTTGAAATGAAATGAGCCAAATCCGCCCCCATTGTTGGATTCCCCCCGTCTGCTGCAGCAGTTCTGCCTCTCAGCCACGAGTCGAGGAAAAATTAGGGACAAATCTAATCTGATCAAATAAGCTCCTACATTTGTGGGGATTTAGGTTCTTCTTGTGAATCTCTTCAGTGGATACTAATGTGGATAACTTTGGTATTTTTATTAACAGGTAAAGAAGAATCGATGTAAATGCTGTGTCCATTTTCTGAATAAAGAGCAAGTGGAACGATGGATTAGTAATGAAATTATAACTCGTATCATTATGAAATATGAGATAATGAATTCAGAAAAGCATGAGTATGTTTCTGACACATTGATGGTGGTTTCGAACCAGAACATGTGAAAGACAACACAAGAGCAGCGCAGAGTGATTTTCTTGCAGTGAGGCAGATGGGAGTTGGAGTTCAGATGTCTGCACATCCTCACTAATGGGCTTCTTAAAGGGCAGCAGAATGTACCTGCTGATGGAGCCATTAACAAGTAACGCTCAGCACCGGATACCACAATGGTTTCATAAAGAAAAAACAGGCAGGATGGAAGCCTGGACACATCATTTATGTATTTACTTACTTGGTAAAAAGAAAAAGTATTTATATAAAGGAGCGAAAACCAAAAAAAGTCCATCCATTATGGATGTTTTTTTCTGTTTGACTGAATATGGTCGACTGAATGAGAGCCAGGTGTTGAGCGTCTGCAAAACGAGTCATCACCCTTCCACCACCGTGCTTCATGTTTGGGATTTGTTTTTGATGGTTTTTCTTAGTTCCAGGAGTTTTGTGTTTCTTTCAGGTTTCATTTTCACTTCAACTCCTTTTTTCTGTCATGAAGCTCAACATCGACCGTGTTGCCTGTAGAGCCTGAAATAGAGACAATTACCTGTTGTCTTAAATGTCTTCCACCTGTGAATAATATTTCTTTATCTTCAAGTAGCTCAGAAATGGTATTGATGAGCCATCGCAGATTCATGAAGTTTTACCGTCTCGAGTTAAAACACTTTAGAACAACATACTTATGACAAACTGATTCTTTTTTTTTTTTTTTTGCTTTGTGATATTCTTCATTCAATCTGGCCAAAGATCAAATCTACCAATTTTCCTTTAACTTCCTCTGTTTGGTTATCTGCAGATCAAATATTAAAGGATATTTGATTCTTTTTTTTCAATTTGATAAATACAAAAGAGCAATCTGAGAAGAATAAAAATGAACCAGATTGATATTAGAAACATTTGCTTTGCTGAAATAATATTTTGATTCCTTTGTGAATTTTCAGATTTTCTTCCTCATCTTTGATGCTCCTGATGCCGTTTTGTCTCCGCTTGCCCTTCCACCAAAATTAGACAACCATCTAATTTGTTCACAGCTCCATCTCTTCCTTCTTGATCCTTTTCTTTTTTCCTTTTGATGAATCTCTCGCTGGCCTTTGATCGCTGCAGCTGCCTGAGTGCGTCGAGCCGTTGAAGCACGTCGATTGTTTGAGGCGTACGATAGAACCGCACACACAAAGCATGCAAATAAAAAGAAAACTGTAACAGAAGGTTTGATTGATTGCTGAGCTGGCACGGCTCCGTTAACTTTTTTGTCCTTGTTGACAAAGAACACAACCACCTCTGCCCAAACACGTGACACTTCCGATCTCTACATTCATTTTCTCTTGAATATTTGCTGTAAAGTAGAAGCTGCAAAATCTAAATGTGTTTGAGCTTTCCAGAGGCGGCTGCCCTTTACCTCAGCTCCTCGCCTGGAGCTCTTCCTCTTGGAGGTTGAAGTGATTCCCAGAGCGATGAGGCTCCGCCCTCCTCCTGACGCGTTAGCTGAGGAGACGGATGCCAACATGCAGAGCTGGACTTTTACCTTCACCTGCCAAAAAACTACCTATCACACTTCCAAGTTTATGTCGTCCAAAACAGCAACATCTAGGGAAAAATAATCCCAGAAAAGAGTCTGGAGCTGCTTTTTGTCCTGAATTTGTTCCTCATTTCAAGCCTTTGCAGGGGCCCCTTTCTGAGAGCCGAACTTTCAAAGTTACTTGGGTTCTGTTTAATTCCCAGCGCGGTTCCTTTTTTAAACTTCAGACCATGTTCCAGCTTTGAAGGATGTTCTGGGTTTCACTCATCAAAGATATGAAGTTAACTCAGGAATTCTGCTTTGTGAGAAAGGCCTCTGGACGTAAACCATCAAATGTTCACTCTGCACCTCTACGCGTCGGTGCCAATTTTAAAGGCAGAACAGCAAGAACACGATGAATCTGTTGCATGTTTGTCTGCCCGGAACATGGAGCCAGTCTAAAATGCCTTTATTGTAGAGCCGCATGCAGGACAAAGCAGCTCCGGCTTGATATTTGCTGTATTTTTGGAGATTTGTTTCCTAAAATCTTCCATGGCTGCTCCCTGGAGCGTGAGGAATTCATTCTGCTCGTGAGGAAGTTCACGTTCGTGAGATTTCACCAGTGCTGCAGCTGCTTCAATGAATTATGACCATGTGAGGCTACCTGTTCCACAATATGTCAGAGAAAATTTCTGAGCTTTTTTACGCAGATGAGTCAGAAACAGAGCAGGACAAATATCTGACAAATATCCTAAACCACAAATTAGGTCACCCAACAAATCCCCCCGGTGAGAGAATGGATCATTTTGATTAATAATAACTTAAGAAAGAAGATAAATAGCTTCAATTAGAATATTTTTTTGTGCTTTATGTATTTATATTTATGTCAATCTTTGACCTTCATGTTGTTGGTCTGTTATTTGCTTCGGTTTTTATATTTGTTTCCTCACTGGCCCCCACTTAGCCCGCTTTAAAGACTTCCTAGCTACACCCCTGCTCAGCAGCCTTAAGGAGCATTTAATTAAGCATTAATATCTTTAAATATATTGAATATAACACACTAAATTAGAACTTACAGGTTAAAACCAGCAGGTTTGACGCACGTTAATAAATATCATAAATAATAAATATCAAACTCTTTGTTCTGCTGCAGAAAAATCTCTCCATATCTGAATCCATGTAGCTGCTACGCTGCGTTCCCACTTCACAGCCTGATCAAGACTCATTTAAACTTACTTCATGTCATTCTGGACAATCGTTCTGACATAACTTTTTTAGATAAGCATTTTGGATATTTATGTGGAGAGTTATTTTAGTACAGTATTGTTTAAGGAGCTGGATTTTGTTTCTTGGTTTGAGCCTCCGGTTGTACCTGAGCATCCTAACCTCCATCGCTCCATCTGAGGGGAACGGTCCGGTTTTACTTCCAGATGTTGTGACACATCTGAAATGGCTCCAATGGTCTTTATCAATTTGTATAAATCTGGATTTTACTTCCTCAGGTCTTAGATATGATGCATGTATTTCACTCTTAGTATTATTTTACTCCATAGGAAAAATCTTCAATAAAATAAATCTTGTGCACCAAATTCTTGTTTGTATGTGAAAATCTGACTGCATGTTTAATTTTTTTCATTGTTTCAAACTTTGTGCAACTTTGCCAGAACTGTGCATATGAAGCTGCCACTCACCAGCCTATGCTTGTAGAATAAAGTTGTTTTAAGGACTGTGCTGCAAACATGGAGACCGCGACATCGTGATTATTTCTGTCAGCTCTAACAGGAATCTGTTGAAGGCTCTCCATGTTAATCTGCTCTGTAGTTTCTAACATTTAGCTCAACTGCACTTCTTCCGCCTACTCATTATGAATAGAATTGCGTTTGTGTGGTGTGTCATGGCCTCAATGTCACTTCTGAAGCTAAATGTAGCAGAATGTCTTCAGTTCTCTCTCTGCATCATCAAAAAAGATCTTGATTTTTTGAAACATCAGAGGTTTTAACACCAATTACTGGTGATTCAGCCTCGACTTAACAGATCATTTACACACTGCGTCTGCAGGATGGTGTTACTGCTGTTATCATGTGGGTGAGTGAATGCTGTGCATCTATAAAAAAAAACAAAAAAACATGCTAAGTTTTCAGAAATAGAACCCAGCAGGCTTCCTGTGTGTGGAGCACTTTCGTAAACAATGCAGAAAGGTTTTATGAAGAGGTTTTATAAACCCACGGTCGGATTATTTTCTCAGCCCACAGTGGGCTATGAAATACTTCAGTTCCAGTTGGAAAAAAAATCAACATACCTGAGAGCCAGTGGGTTGTCAGCTGACGACATGGTAACAGAAAAGCCACCCACAATGTAAACAGACCAATTACCGGAGCTGCCAGCTGCACATTAACAGAGCGCTGACATTAAAAGGCAAAGCTTTCTTCTGTCTCTCCTCATTCTGAAGCAGTTTGTCAAATTTTAGGCATTGTTCATGAGATGAAGTTGCAGATTACGGTGCAACTGAGATTCTTTCTACCTCATCTTAAATTATCAACTGAAGGTCTTACTCCTGCAGAACACAGAAAAGATCCGCATCGCCTCTCACCTCTTTGTGTTTTTCCATCTCAGAGGCAGCTCATAAAAGAAACTTTAAAGTCACACTAGGGACAAAATCACACTGAATATTTAACAACAAACCACAGTGATTGCAGGCAATGCTTCCCACTTTGCAATTTTCTCTTTAAAATCTCCCTCAGATGTATTACTAGGTGGTTGTAAACATTACAGGGAGGAGAGTATTAACCTGGGAGGAAGGATAGTCTTGCCTAGTGGAGTTTCCTGACCACAGATCTGAAAGTCCGATTTTTGAGACGCCTCTGCTAATTTGATGAGGTCTAAGCAGAATAAGCATTGTTTTAATAAACAATATTCCTTCATTTTGTGCCCTAAGAAAGAGTTTTAGAGCACTTTCATGCATTTTCTTCAAAACTAATCTGATGTTCCAATTAGTTTTTCCTGGAGATCATAGCAGTCTGTTTTTGAGAAACATCTTTGCATATTAAATCATGAGTTTGACATGTTGATGAAGAGTTAACAGCCTTTTGGGTTTTATCGTAATTATTCAATTAGTTTGTGCTCTGGTGGGATGAAACATTTGTTTGGAAGAAATTTCCCATCTTGGGCTTTGACTAACGCAATGCCAGGAGTAAAAAGATGTGGTTGTTCTGCTTTTATTGGGCTAATTCTTGTTTAATAGGTGTAAGCACTGACTTGGAATACAGTTTTACTCATTTGAAATAAAAATAATAAAACCAAGCTTGGGGTTCCGAAGCTGAATTACTGCACCACTAAATTCAAGACAATAACTGAAATTCTCTGCTTTTGTTCAAATGGTTTTAATGAGGGTTATTGGGCTTAATTTGAGCTCCATTAGCATCATTGTGAAAATTAAAAAAAAAATCTAAAATCCTCACACGTTCACAGATGCCAGGAGCTTTTGACTGCCAGCGAACGCAAAGCTTTTCTCTTTTTTTATCGCAAACCAAAGCCATCGTCGTGACAACTAATCTCCTCTTTCTCCTTTCCCTCCACCTCATTGTTGATCAGTGGCCTGTTCCTGTAAGAGCCGCTGCAAAATGCGATGATTATGAGCTGTCAAATGCCAATTACCGGTAATTCATCTCTGCAGTGAGGGGTAGATGAGACAGTCACTCGACAGCAGCCGTCCTGCAGCTCTTCCTGTCTAATTCATGCCACCTTTGAACAGTTATCTGGATGACATTAATGGGAGATTTGAATGGATGCTGGTCTGTTTATAGCCTGTTCCTTGTGTGGAATATGTCAAAGCTTTGTGGTCTTCTGTTTCCAGGATTACATTTCAAAATGAAGATGAATTAAATGCATCACCAGATAATCGTGTAAGGGATATTTTTACACCAACAATGGAGTGGATGGCTTCCTGTGTGTGAAGGTCAGAAATAATCTGCAGAGCATCTTGCTAGAGTTATGTTTGTCACCTGGATCTTCACTTTCATCCCCCCCTCCCCCCACACTCTCACCTGAAACACTTTTATTCTCCTAAAGATGAGCCACACAACCCCTGGGATCAGCGACCGAAACCTTCTAACAGCACAATCGTGTTGATGGCCTGGAGCTCCATTTAAACCTGATTGCCCGACGCTCTCCACAGCTGTTTCTTGGTTTAAAGATGCCACGTCGGTCGTCAGCCTGCAGTTACTCCTGACTGGTAAAAAGCTGCTGGATAGAGATATGATGGAGTCAAATGATTGCACGGCTAACCCCCATGTAGCGGCTCATTCTGCCGAGGCAGACGTCGTTTTACTGCTGGATGAACACAGAGATGTGATGGGAGGAAAAGTAGCCAATCCTGCCACTATTGAAACTGAAATGGTCTTTTCTTTTAGCTGAACAACCAAACTACCAATTACTTTTCAGGCTTCATAGTGACTGTAAAAGCATCTTGATGGGAAAACAAGTGTTTCTCATCCAGACCTTCTTTAACCTACGGTGTCGTTTTCGAAATTTTCAGATTGTGCCACAAACTTTAAAGCATTTTTGTGGGATTTTAAACACAGTGATGATAGAAAACCAGACTGATAGAAAAACAATAAAATTATTTCACTTAAAAAACAGAAAAATTATATGTTTAGACATATTCAATAAATTAGAGCATCATTAGAAAGCTTATTTATTTCAGTAACTCCATCACTAAGTGAAACACAGACAGATTAATTCCACACAGCCTGATGTTTTCAAGCCTTTTACTCTGTTAATTATGATTTCTGCTTGCAGCTAATGAAAACACGACATGATTAGAATATTACATCACCTCAATAAAAAGCACATTTTTAATACAGAAATATGGACTTAATGGAAACAATGTTTATGCATATTCAGATTTATTCAATATGTCTCTATATTCAGTTCCATTTTACCCTAATGCACATAATTAAAGTGACCTTATTGGTAACTAAAATTTGACTTTGTCTAATTAAATCTCATAATTCCAACTGTTTTGTGATGACATCAGAAGCTTTTTAAACATTAGTGAACATTTTTTGCATGTTTATGTGACATTCTCACAGAACCGTAATTCTAATAAATCCTCACAACCTCTGAAGCAAAGAGGTGGGAGTGTCATACTGTGGGACCACATGAGTGAAAAAATGTGCTGAAGAGTTGACACTCTGAACTGTATCCATGACAACCCGAATGCCTGAGGATACAGCAGAATGAAAACTCCTAAATGCTTCTGCAGAAGCTTGGCAGAAGAGGAAAACTGCACTCTGATAACCAACTGAAGCACGCTGCCAAAATTCACACAAGAGTTTCTGAAGAGAGAAAAAATCTGGCCAAGAATGTTGCCTGAATGGAATCCAACTGAACACCTTTGGGCTTTTTTGTGGAGATGGTTGCAGCTGAACAGCAAAATCCATGAAACAAAAGGAAGTGAAGCGGAATAAATATTTGAACACTGGTCCCTTGGATGGAGGTTTTTTTTCTCCACAAATCTGATGCAATTAGTTAGAGGAACAAATTAAAATCCTATGAAATTCTGAGTCCACTTAGATGCATGTTGCACTGCCTGCTGTAGCTTCAGTTTGAGCTGTTAAATCCAGATATTTATTCCTTTCTGTCATTTGACAGCTGGTGGAAATCACCCAGATACAATCTGACATGGTGACATGGTGACAGGCTGACAGGGGGGAAAAACCCTCCAAAACAAAACAGCTGTGCATCATTGCCTTCTATTAGTATGTGATTTGGATGTTAATGTGGATGAGTGAGCACCCCATCAGCATATTCCTCCTGTTTACACTGCACGCCGTCTACACGGGGAAGCACCGCATAAACAGGCAAATGCCACAAGCCTCTAAATGTCAATTAAGTGTGATTCATCTCTCCAGAGCGTAGGGAGGCAGGCAGAGTATGGCCATTCATTTAACCGCCTCCCCTCTTCGACTTTCCACTCCGTGTAGCTGAAGCTGCAGCGTGCAACAGTAGAATAGGAGGCAAATTGTGGGATCATTGGGGTTATAATGGAAAGGATTGAATAGATAAGGTTTATTGAGGTGCATTGACACCAATTTCCCCAATAGCGCGTCGTGCATATGTTTAACCTTCTTTCTGTAAAGCATAAAGGCAACCAGTGGATAAATGTGATTTCATTTGACAAAGATCCTGCTTCCAATAATTGTCTTTGTTGAATTACAGACTTCAATTGTTAAAGCTGAATGACGACAGCCACTGGCTTCGTACTGAGAGAAAAAGGAAAAGAGTTTCCATCTAGAGTTCTGCATGACAATCATAAAAAGTCTGTAAAATGTATATTTGGGACATGTATGAGTAATGTTTGTCTCTGCTGATATTTATTGTGTTCAGCAGACTTGGTTCAGTTGGGGACCAAATTTGCAACATTTATTCTATTTTGAGTTGCTGCGGTTTATTTTTTCACTCTGCTCTATGCCAAATGATCCCAACCTTTTGTTAACTTGTTCCCTTCCTCACCTGTGATGGCGCTGCACCAACAACTGCTGAAAGAAGCGACACAAAAACCTCTGAAAAAGACACTGAGTGCAACTTCCTTTTATTTTAAACGTAAACAAAAATGGAATCAGATTTTAGTGATAGCAGGATTTCTTTTTCATCGTTGGTAAAAGAACACAAGCCATTTTTCTCTGGCACTAGACTTTCCCATTCCTTTTGGTTGTTTTTACCCACAATTCCCTGCACTATCATTCTTTTCCTGATTTTGGAGCAGTCTACGGCCCGCTTGGCATTCATATATGCACTCAAACCGCGCCAGAGTTCACTTCAACCAAGCTGAGGCAGAGGTTTGTACATCAGAGTTCAATTACGAATTCACACCTGCCCAAACAAATTGGACTTTCTGGGCAAGTGAACTGGATTTCAATTAAAGTGGTGGACTAAACAGGACTGGTGTGAATGCACCTTTAGTTTGCCTCTAGCTTACTTGTTTAAAGACTGTGCTAGGTTTGCATAAGGAATTGTAAACTCATTCTAAGGTAATAGATGTGCTGAAGCTTTATCAATCTATCTGGCCTGCTGTGATGAAGAGAGTGCTGAGCCTGTGGCTGTTTCAACTCTACCCTGAGGTCAAGAGATATAAATTATGTTTGAAAGATGGAGCTCTAGATCAGCTGCTGTCTGTGAAGCTCTTGAGATCCCTGAGAACGGCAAGTCCAGCTGGTCATATTACCCGGAAACACAGGGAGCTGGAGCAGCCAACACAGTCTTTCTTTTACTGTGGCCACCTTTCTAGGGGATGGAGTAATAAATCTCAAATTACGTGCACAACCTGTAACAATGTGGTAAGCCATGCATTTTAAAACTGGCTGCGTTCAAACAAGTCTAGTCCAGGACTCGGCTCTTTTTTTCTGTAGTCGACTTTGCAAATGTTTTACCCTCATTTCTTACTTAGCATTTCCACATATCTGCCATTTGAACCCTTCACTTTATTCATTTTCAATCCCAAATGTCCAGGAAATGGATTTTTATGAAATGATCATTTTTCAGAGAAAACAAGCATTAGTTTGGATCGCTTTAATAAGACCAATGTTTTACAGCTGGTTTGGTATGAATGCATAAATAATAGAAAACCTCTCTATCCTGATCTTGTTTCTGGAGTTTAGTTTGAGGAACTTAATCGTCTCTTTCCACCTTTTAACTCTCATCCCGTTCTGCTTCTTCTTTTTGACCGTTTTCAAATGCACTTCCTATCTCTCCACCCCTGAGTCTTCTCTGCCTACAGGCTCTCCCTGCCTTAGTCATAACTTTAACCCCTTTACATTAATAAATCTTTTTCCTCACTTTCTTTTCGTGCTGTTATTTTATTCTGTTGCATTTATCAGTCTCTGTAATTTCCTTCCTTCCAGCTTCTTGTACACTTTTCCTGACTTTTTACTCCTTGATTCTTTTCAATATTTAATATCTATCTGCTTTATTTCTCTCCAGTTATTTCCCACATTACAGCACATCTTGTCTTATTATTTTTTTGCTATAAATACATTTTTGACATCTGCAAATAATCTAAAAGTTCGTGCCTGTTTTTGTGTTTCTGGTGTGTGTGGATTTTCATATCAGTTTAATGGGATTAGCAGGATTTATGTTGATGAGTTAATTGAGAGGAAGGAGGAAATATAAAAAGCTGATGCAATCTTGGTTCTTTGTGTAAAACCTGGTTTAAAAAGTGAAGGTTTGATTTTATGTGTTTGTGTGAATTACATGGAAGTGGGAGCCTTATTGCCCCTTCGGGGTAAAGACTGAGCTTCATTGTCTGAGTCGGTCTCATCTACTGACATTACAGTGAGATGCTCTGATTTATGCATGCAGCAAGACTGCTAAGCATGCATATGACTTCACGGTGAATAAAAAAAACTCATTCTTCCACGTATTTGTAGTCACGCGGCTACATGCATGCTGTAAATCCAGTGTAACCCGGCATTGCCTGAGGCACACGTGCACACTTCTTCTTCTATTTTCTTTGTTTGTGTGACTATGTTTTACAGCTGATTTGCCGCCTAAATCCTCCCCGGCCCGTTCACCTCCGTGCAGCTGCTTGTAACTTATTGTCCTAATCAATCCCTCGCACACTAAGAGGCTTTTTCAGTAGAACCACCCGGGGTTAGCGAGCGCTTATCCCCTTTTCTTGCAGGGAGAGTGAGAGGGCCGGCTCCGAGCAAGAATTTTATCTTTATAGGCCCAGAGGCAGGCTGAGAGGGGAGCTGCAGGAGAGGAGACCCTGGTTGGATTTGATACCGGGTCTGCAGAGGGTTGGTGGCAGGGGGGACGGGTCTCCGCATGAGGTCAGAGAAGCAGGGTGAAACAGAAAGTAGGCGCCCAGAGTTACTGTAAAAGTTACTGAAGTGAGAAACAAAAAAAGGGATTTGACTGTCATCCCCAAACAATGAAAGCCTCCTCAGAAAATGTGGCTTTTATTCTCCCAGATGCTGGCAGATTGTTGGACCGGATCACACACACAAAGGATTACAACTTCCCTGTTTTCCCCTCTTGTTCCTCCTCTTTCTTTCTGCTTTTATTTCATTATCTCTTTAAGTCACTTTCTTTCTTCCTTTCCTAATTTAAAGTGTAACAAGTTCATTACGGTGCATTAATCTTAGGAAGTACACACTGCGTTTCTGCAACATGTGTCATTTCTGAACAAAGGGCAGAGGCAGCAATTAGTTTAGCTGGTTAGAAACTTCCTGATGAGGATTAATTCATAAAATTATGAGCTATTGTTTAAAGCCAGCAACAATTAATGCCAGATTATGATGAATTTATTTAGCACAAGGTGGAAAAACACAAAAGAAGCATTAAATGTGATTGATGGTATTTTTTTCGCAGCATTTGCCTGAATATTAGCAGAACTTTGTTTCCTTTCTGCATTTAGATCTTTAGATGATCCTCTACATCAGATTTATTTTGTAATTCTGTCAGAACTAGATTGAAAAATGTCGACTTCAAACACTAAAAGCAACGTAGGCCGACTTTAACAAATTAAATTCGGTTTCCCAGAAGAACTGTGATGCTATTCTATTTTTTACAAACTCAAAATATAAACTGATGAAAAATCTTAAACCAGGAAGACATTTTGAGTATTTGCATTTTATGCTGGTGGGTCATAACCAGCTTGTAAGCGGAGGTTTAAAATATGTTTATTAAGAAAGAATTTGTAAACATAAGTTAAATAGATAAATAGATAATGAGTTAGCTAAATTACTGCTTCATCTCCATTTTTAGCAATAAGAGCATAATGTAAAGATTGTTTTTAAGATAGGTATTTCGGTATTCTGAGCTCCAGTAGGTGGCGGTACTGTATACTAAAGGGTTGTTTGCCAGCCGCCATTAATAAAAGAAGAAGACATGCTGCGCTGTCAGTCATTTGTTGCTGTCCTCGTTAATGATAACTGACGGTGTGCTAAAGAGGCTTTCTCTCGTTTTGCTCTCCAATAATGTGAAGGATTGTTTTTATGTTAATTTGAAAGAGTTTTGTCGTTTGAAAAAGCCAGAGGTTTGTTTCTTTTCTTCGGTGGTATTCCGAAAGTCTTATTGTTGTTTTTGTTGTGACGCTACTTCCAATGCGCGACGAGGTTTGTCTAATTAAACTTCCCTGATTCTGTGCGTGACAAGTTTTACACTCCGCTCAACGGTAACATCTTTTTCGGTCTTTAGTGAAAAGTACTGTCACAGTGCCTTCACTGGCTCTATTCCAGTAGTGTAGCGTCTGCTTCTCTGTTAGCAAACACTGTCGTTGTGGTCACCTGACCTGCGCATGCGCTGATGGATAAATATGCTGGCGCGGACTATTTGCTGGAGCGGAGTGTTTCTGTCGGCTTGCTTGTATCGGACATTTTAGATGAAGTCCGATGAAATCCTAGTTTTTAGTGTACATGTATATGGACCAATTTCCGATATCGATACTGGATCGAAACATCCCCAATTACGTCCTGATGGAAGAGAGACTGGCAAGGATCGATCTATCCATGGACAGCTATTTTAGATTAGGAGGTTGGAATAAAATTCTTGTTGTAAAGCAAAAGACTTGCAGATCGACCCAAATTTCTCGATTCTGAAGCCCAATAACCAGAAGAGAACATTAGCAAGAGAAGAGCTCAGAAAAAAGAAAACGCATCTCCTAAGTCCAAAGATTTGAAAAGTGGGACAAAGTTTGATTTTCTGGAAAAAAACAAACAAAAAAAAAATCTGTAATCTGGATGTTCCTCATAGGAGATTCCACTGGAGATCCATCATGATCTGGATCTTTTCCTTCAGTCAAACAATGGAGATGCATGTTAATCAAGGAAATCATTTTTCTCCAGTTTTCAGGTTTTGATGGTGTTTCTGCTCAAATTTAAGCACAAGTGATACATTTTCAACCTTTTTTCTAAACTTGTTCTTTAAAACCAGATCCTGCTGAGCTCTGAGACTCTCTGACTTCTTGTCCTGCTGCTCTTGTTAAGTTTAAGGAGGTGGACTTCCCTATTTGTTCTCTGTGAAGTTACATAGGTCCGTTTGACCGGTGCTGCTCAGCAGAACTTTTCCTGCTTGGGGTTATAAGCTGATTTTGCTTTTGCATCAAAAGCAGAAAATTCCCAAGCGGCGTGGCGTTCCTGGAGGCTCGCCCCCTAGCGTCAGCCCCCTGTGGGTGATTTTTACTGTAATAAGCAGGAAAACTGGCTGAGATGCTCCCTGAGGCTTGTTACCAAACATTTTTATTTTTAATTAAGTTATAACTCCAGTCATACGCAATATTCGTACTCTACTAGTCATTTTCAAATGGTTAAAAATTTAATTGAGAGGAATTTTGCAAATCCTGATTTTCCCTTTTCTCTTGCTGCAGGTGTCGTTGCTCAGAAAGTGCGAGTGGAGGAAGAGTTGGAGGCGTATCCCACAGAATCTGTCGATCTGCGCTGTGAATTCGTCGATGGAGGGAGTTTAACCAAGCTCACACAGGTTGGCACAAAAAGCAACACGCTTTGAATGCTTTGGCTTTGATGACTTTTTAAAGGCTAGAGGAAGGGAGGACTGGATTATTTTGGGGTTAAGATTCCTCCGTCTCCCAAAAACTTTCAAAAAATCAACAATAAACATGTTTTTTTGAGTGGAGATTGAGTTTCTGTTAAAAAGAGTTTCTTTTTATACATGTAAAGAGCAGATTTTTATGGAAACCTGAACAGCCTCCACAGCAGAATAAAACCTGGCTCTAAGAGTGGGGGGGATGAAGCACCAAAGGATGAGTGGAAAACATACTGATGGATCCCTTTTTACAGCAGCATTCACACAAAGCAATTTTTCAGTGAATTTAAGCTTTTCTCTAAGGATTTCAAGAAATATTCATTTTATTTTGCACTTTAATGCTGTTTAACCTGTAAGTGAGTTGTGTTATTAAAAGCATAATTTGTATTCCGCAGTCTTTTCCACCAAGTATCAGAACATCAGCTACAATTAAGCAAGACTTTTCTGAACATTGATTTGTTTTAATGATTTCCACATATTAAACATGATTCTTTGGTACAAACCTCTAATCATTCTGGGATAGCATCATTTTTCAAGATTTGATTTAAAACGCTTGAATTCAAAATGGAGAATTTCAATAAGACAAGAAAATGGCCAAACAAACACCAGACTGACAACACTTTTAACTCCCTTGCCTTTAATGCAGGTTCAACTCTTCTATGAGTATGCTTTTGTAAATACATGGCAACTTTTTCAGAGATTTTGTTATCAGACACTGATGTTGGACGAGAAGATCTGGCTTGTAGTTTGTTCTTTTTCATCCGAAAGGTTTTCTTTTTGTCTAAGGTCAGGACTCTCTGCCTCTCAAGATCTTTCACATCTGTCTCGCTTGCTCTTTCTGTGCCGGTGCACAGTGATGTTGGAACAAGAAGGAGACATCCACAAATTGTTGGCACACAGTTGGAAGCTTGAAATTGTTCAGAATGTCTCTTTGTGTAGAGCCAAGGTAATTTAAACCACACTCATGCTTTGGATTACCAAATGGAAAGGTGTGAGTCATCACTCCAGAGAGCCCATCTTCGCTGATCTAGAATCCAGTTCTCCACTGCATCCAGTGCTTTGTGTTTCACTCGGATGTTTGCTAAAGCTGTCTGTATGCCTCGCTGGTCATGAAAGTGATTGGAACTCAGAAAATCAGTGATTCAGATGGGCCACCCAATGCCTTTGGAAAAATAAAGTCAAATTAGTAAAGATTTGGAAATTCACTTTGTTTACATTAAATTACTTACTTTATCAGCATATTTTAAATAATCTCATCTTGCACACTGCAAAAACACAATCCTAAGTATTTTTGGTTTATTTCTAGTGCAAATAACTTTGTTTTGCCCTATTTAAAGTGTGCTAATTTACGAGTATCCACAAGAAATAGGAATTTGTTTTAGGTAAATAAGTCTTCGATATTGATAAAAAAACTTGCTCCGCTGACAGATTTTTTCACTAATAACAAAACATGTTCCCATGTTACAAGTGAAATAAGTGAAATTAGTACTTTTTTTTCAAAATTAATATTAAGAAATTAACTTGGAGCAAGTTCCTAAAAAGTTACTTGTAAGTTTTGTCTTATTTCGAGTGTTCTAAGGTATTTTCACTAGAAACTAAACTAAAATACTTGGTAGCGTTTATTCATACTGTAGACAGTTCAGTCCAATCTAACAGCAAGTCGCACAAAGTCAAATTCAGTTTGATAATGATGATGACATCTAAGATTTTCAAAGTCACAGTGTTACATCCAGAACAAACCCCGATACAGTAGAGAGAAATAACAGTTTTAAGAGGACCAGGACTCCAGCAGAACCAGTACCAGCCTCTGTATGGACTGGGCTCTAACCATTTGAAAATTTGGGCAGAAAAACAACAGAAGCATGGGGAGAACCAGGAGTATCAACCTACCAACTATATGTGGAAAGAAAAACATAGGACCTTGCATTTACTGAACTTTCTGCCTATATAACAAATTCATATCTGCAGCAACGTTCTAATGAGCTGCAGACAAGAAATGAGAAAGAAAACAGCAGCCTTTGGCATTGATGTTGCAGAGTTTTAAAAAAAATCATAGGGAAATAAATGTAATCTAGCAGATGCTCTGCAGAGCTTCTGTTCTGCAGCTTAAATAAACACGCCCACACCTCCATGGAAAGGTGCCACTAGTTGGTGTTTTGTTCAGACGTCCTCTTTCTGCTGACTGAGTCTGTGTATGCATCCACCCCTGTGGCTAAAACAAACAGCTGCTCTGTGCTACGGACAACAAAGCGGTCCGACACGTCTGAATCTGTTCCACAGGTCAACTAAATAATTGCTTTGGTCAACAAATCATGTTTTATAAACTTTATATTAGGCCATTGGCAGGCTCTGTTAACACACACAGAAACATCACTGATTACATGAAGTTCTGGAAATAACTTAGCGTTATTTATGGTTACCACAGGGTTTAATGGATTTACATAAAAACATCCAATGTAAGATCATTATAAAATTACATAAACGATCCTCTCATTTCCTAAGTTTATTTTATTTTAGATTAAAGAACCACCAATTATGTAAAAATAATCTAAAGGTACTTTCCATGAAACAGATTTATATCCCAAAATATGTATTTAAATATGTCCAATCCTACATTGAAGTTCAGTTCAGTATATTCTCTATTGTCGTTACAATGGACTCCCATTATTTACAGGAGCTAACAATCAAAAATGTCTGCAATTTCCCAGCTGTGTTTTAATTAGAATATTTTAGATATGCTCTACAAAAAACCGCAATTTTCTGTTATTTTCAAGTTATTTTCTGCACAAAACTCCACAAATGCTGAACTGTGAATTGGTCCCCATACAGTGTACAGTGTTCGAAGCTAAGTAGTAAACTGTTTTCTATCCGAGGAGCCCAGGTGGTTATATCAGGTTATCTGATTTACAAATGTATGAAAAACTTTTTGTTATCCTGCTAATGTTGTAAAATGGTAAGAATTTCGCAATTGCAGTGTTTCCTTTAAATGAGAAATTAATATCATACGTGGATAAGTCTTCTCACACAGTAACGTGCATTGTCCAAGAAGGCAAAAAGCACTTGTACGAATTGGCATGACTGGTGTGATACAAAAAAGTGTTTCCATTAAAAGTTTTTACAATTAGCCAGATGAATGCCATATTATAAAAACTGACATTAACTTCACCCAACAATCAGATATTAAAGATGCCCCTAAGTAGGGGTAAACAAAGCAAACAAATTAATTCTGCAGGAGCTGTGATGGTTTTCACTCACTTTCTGCCCATTTTGAGTACATTTCATAGAATACATAAACCCCTCATAAATGAGCTGTTTGCTGGTTCAGTTGGATCTTCAGGGATCTGCTGCCCTCAGGCTGCTGGTTGGAATCAATAGGCAATTTGCTCACATATACAAAATCAGAAATTGCACATGGATTCATTAGTCCTGTTTTATTTTCGCTGCAATCAACAACTGAACGGGGAGTCTCGTCTCCTAATTTCAGATGATATGTGGTGTAGAGTCTGTATCCCTGTTTGTATCCCCCTCTGTTTCCGCATTATTTTCCCCCTCAGATGTCATTCGTTTAGATGTTTGCTAAATGTGTATTGATGAGCTGTATTCCCTCTCCTTCCTGGTCTCCCACTTTAGCCAATATTCGGCTGTCTCTTTGAAAACAGCAGAGAAAAATGAAATCAATGTGGGAAAGCATCACAGTGTTCTCCCTCAGGGCAGAGTCTCTGCAGATATCGATATTTGTCACAATCAGAAATCTCACAAAGAAAAGCTTATAATGGTCCTTGAGAGGGAATCTGTAAGTAAAGTAAATCTTTCATTCAGTCCCGTAAAAGATTTATGGCCCTTTACCGAAAGTGTTTTCTCTTTCTTACCACTTTGGCTAATTTTGGTGCAACTTCAGTGTCATCAAAAATTAATCTATTTAAGTAATTTCTTTAAAAAAAAAAACCCTAAAATTTCTGTAGTTGTACTACAATGAGCTGAATGTGGAGGATATGTGGCAGGAGTAGTAATCTAAAAAGGGATCAGTAAAGCTATAAGATGCATCCATTCAACATTTAGAAGAAGATGCTGGTGAATACATGTCAGGTTCTTGGTATGAAAGTCCCATACACGCCGTCATTAGAGTTCTTTGATCAGATTCAAGCAAAAACCCTGAAGTTTCTATGGATGGCAGATTTACAGCTTTCACCAAGTTGGATTGTTCTTTAGAATAATCGAAATGGGAAACTTAAAAGTCATCTCCCTCGAATAATCCAAACAGCTGATGGATGATTGAAGGTTGTCATGTAGAGCAATCCAATCCAGATATTTTGTGTGGAGACTTATTAGGCTTATTCCAGCCAATAAATGGAATTCCAGTCTTCGAATGCCACTGTCCTGCAACTTTTCCATCTCTGCTTCATCACACCTGAATTACACGAATAATTAATGACCAGGCCTTCGCAAAACCTGCTGACATGGAAAGAATGTAATTCAACCATTCGATTGGAGTGTATTGGAGCAGGACGCATCCAAAAGTTGCAGGAGAGTGAAACTTGAGGGTTGCAGTTGCAGACTCTGGATCTAGTGTTTTACATTATGCTAAAACAGAGAGATGGAGAGCTAATATTAGAATAGCTCATTCCCTACTTTTCTTTCTCACAAATGAGGTCAGACCCTCGTATTAGAATTAAAGAATATGCTTTAATTCCAATATTTACATGTTTTACTTCTCAGATTTCTGTAAAAATTAGCCCATTAAGACTTGCTGTCACATTACACAAGTCCTAATTCTGTTTGAACGCTTCAGTTGATAACAGTTTTACCTTCATATTGTTAAAGCACCTGAACTTCTATTTGCCGCTGTACTGAACTGAGATTCAAAGTTAGAAGTTATTTATGAAGTAGCTTCATCTATGTTAAATAATTCTAGCATGAGCCTTGACTTCTGATATTTGAAGCAGAGGGATACATTTTCACTGATTCCTCTCTGAGGACTCATTTTATTTATTTACAGAGATCTTTATTTACAGTAGCTTGAACTTTGCCCTCATGCGAAAACACACAAAGACATTGAACCACAGGAGTCACCAAGACTCAATTGTCATTTCCGCTTAAAGAAGCTAAAGTTTGTCCTGAAGTCATTAAGTTCAAAGTTCTTGAAAAATGCAGCACCACTCTGTAGTGTGTTCTCTTTAATGTTTGCACACAAAATTACAAATATGTCCCAACACAAATCTAACAGTAACAAAGTCACTCAAATGTTCCCATTTCATCTGCATGAATCCATGTAGCCTTTCTGTTCTGTATCATGGAGCAGAAAGTGATGGAAAGTCAGGTTTGGTAAGTCTTTCTGATTATATGTTCAGCTGACTGGATAAATAAACCATTCAGTGTATTTTAGTGGGAAATGTGTCGCTTTAAGCGGAGCCACTCGATGATTATAAAGTAGCAGCTAAGAGCCTTTTACTCTCCACCTCCTACACATGTAAACATAAATCATTGGATTCTCTGACGTCAGCTGTCCACGCTCTGAAACTGACTCTGATCTGCAGGCAACACTCTATCAACCTCCTCTGCATCAAAATGACAATGAATGTAGTTAAAGATGTAATAGTAAACCATAAAATGGCAAAATGTTAATTTAGCAACAGATGTGGTTGACGATGCTTCTTCTTTTTTTTTTTTTAAATACATATATCATCCATTTAGATTTCTTATTAATGTAACATTTTATTTTCATTTCACAATTTAGTAAAACTGATATTTATATATAATTTTTTTAAAGATTTTGTTGGCTCTAGTGGCCTTTATTTGAAAGTAGTTTGACAGGAAACAGGGTAATGAGAGAAGGGGAAGACATGTGGCAAATGTCACCAGGCCGGGAATCGAACCTGCGACCACCGCTACGAGGACTAAGGCCTCAATACGTGGGTCGTGCTTTGCCTCTGCGCCACCACAGCACCCCAAAACGGATATTTTTAAGCAAGGTTGCTATAAATCTGTTTACCTGGGGAATTGGTCTATAAAATTCAATTTAGTCACTGAATAAAATATTTTGTTTTAAATGTGATTCGTGTTGTCCTTGTTCTCCAAACAAAACCGAAAAGGCCTGTTGGCAGTTTTTATTTATTCACATTTAACTATGTAAAACAAATATAAGTTATAAAACTGGGTTTTTCCTTTGCACAGCAGTGTTTTTTTGAACTGCTGCTATTCTTTTATTCTCACTCTGCTGCCTAAAATTTGCTCATTAATGTTCCAGTGTTTATTAAAACTCTCTACTCTCCCAGGTATCGTGGATATGGGAACCTGTTGATGGCCAAAGGGACAACATTGCCGTGTACCACCCAACCTATGGGCAGAGTTTTCCCAACGTGGCCTTCAAGGATCGAGTTATTTTTCTCCAAAACAATCTGAGGATCCCGTCCATAAGGATTAAAGACCTGCGCATGTCCGATGCTGGGCGCTACACCTGCGAGTACGCTACGTACCCGTCTGGAAACGAACAGGGAACCACCACGCTCATAATGCTCGGTGAGTGCACATACCAAACCACAAACAGCTGTTTGTGTTATTCATTTATGGATAAATATATGTCAGGCCCACATGTGAATGATTAAAGCACTAAAATCCTCCACAGGATTGTACTTTCTGTCAGCAGAGCTTTGGAGAGACTTTGAAAAACTCCTCTTACTGTTCATCTTCCTCTCCGCCATCTGCTTATCTTCGCGTTTTAAAACAAAACGGTTCCCAATGGACCTGAAGTCTTAGAAGGCTAAATTTAAAGCACTGCCAAATTTTCTCGGGGTTTATCCTGATATTATGCTGCATAAAATATAAGAAGGATTTCCTGGAAATACTCTTGATTTGACTCCTGGGGTTTATCTAACTTGCTTTCAGAATGTGAAGGAAGTCTCTCAGGTAATTTGGGAAAATATGTTGATCTGATATGATCAGAGGGTAATTTGGAAGATGAGATAACCTGCAAGTGTTTCACTACAGAACTTCCTACTGTATCACTTATACGTCTTATACGAAGATTTCAGAGATTTAGCTTCACCAGCATTTTGTCTTCCTCTTCCTGTCCAGGTATTTAAAATAGATATGCTGTAATTAGTTTTTGACTGGAGCATATGTATTCCTTCTGTATTTGGTGCAGTCTGTCAGAAATTATAATTTGAAGCATGGTGTGAATAAATGTTTCTGTAGCCTTTTTTATTACACAGAGATACAAGCTCTCTTTTTAAAGGAAGAGAACAAAGATTTAAAATTAAACATAATTTTTTATGAACCTGTTCTCCACTTTAAAACCCAAATATGACAGCAAAACAAACAATTAAAGATAAAAAAAAAAAACAAAGGATGTTCTGGCACAGTGAAACCTTTTCATCCCAGCTCATGAGCGCGGGGAGCTGCCTTTACTACATTTCATCCACCAATCAGGCGTAACATTATGGCCACCTGCCTAATGTAGCTTTGGTCGCCATTCTGCTGCCAAAAACAGCCCAAACCTGTTGAGGCGTGGAAGCCTGTGGACCCCCGAAGGTGTACTGGAGTATCTGGCACCAGGATATTAGCTGCAGAACCTTCTTCCTCGGTCCAGACAATTAAGGCAGTAAATTACAATGACAATGGATACAATGCCACTATTTCCCATGATGCTCTACCCAGGACCCTAATGGGACGCCATCTTGACAGTAAACCACCATGCCTGTATTTTTAAATTAGCTAATTTGTCCAGTCAGTTACAAATGCTTTGTGTTTAAAATAACTCTACAAAATGTTAAAAAGACTATATGGGAAGCTTTTATTCACTAATGCATGTCCACTGAACAATTAGCTATAATTATTTTTCACTTTGGGAATGGGAATATATTCTCACTCTTAAAGAATGACCTGAGTGTTGCTGTTGACACTTTCGTTTGGTGTTGGTTGAATCAGAACAGAAACTTTTTGTAAGTTCGGTTAAGGTAGGAAAACCTGTGTTATTACTCCTTAATCCAAACATGTAACAGAGCTTAAGATCAAATTTAATATGCAACAATCTCTTTATTTACCTTTAACAGACAATAATCCATAAATAGCTGTTTGCTATTTGTCATATTACCTGTAGAATTGTCAGTTGCAATAATAAACAAAATTTAATAATGATTCATTGAGAATTAATATATAACTAATATAAATAAATGGAAGTTAGTTGATGGTTAATTTGTGCTTCTGAAACTAAAGTGCTACAGTTTGATGGCCAAAACCAATATTTATCTTGTTTGAATTTTTAATACAAGTGTAAAAAAATTATCTTATTCATTTAATAATGATAAAAAAAAAGTCTGCCTTAGAAAGTGATGAGAAGTTGGATTCAGTCCCCCTTCCTGATTATGTATATAATACTCCAGCAGGAAGAAAGTTTCTGTAGGCGACCATCTGCTCCAACATGACAGGAAACCGACAAGAACCAGGACAGAAATCTAACAGGAGAGATTAATGATGAGCACAAAGCAGTAGAGCAGGAACTCCTGCTAGAAATGGAAAGAATGGCAATATGGCACAAGATGTCCAATGGTTTATGGCAGCAGAGCTAAAGGGATGATTCAAGGACAGAACAGACAAGTTCCATTGTAATAGAGGGACCAAATGTGACCTGGTACTAATGATAGAGGATGGATACTTTAAAGACTGAAAATGTGAGTTTTTTTTCTTTTTTCTTCAGTGCCTTAAAAATTAAATTCATGAAAGCAAATGTAGCGTATTTGAATACTTAAAGTGAACAATATGTGTTGAGGAGCAAAGTCTAAGATGCCAAGTGCTTGTTCAGTGTTAGCTTTTACCCTCTGCATTGTCAGTTCTCAGCAGACTGCAAAGCAGCAAACACTTAAAGCCAATAATGGGAGTAGTAGAAAAATGCCACTGAGGCTGGCGTCTTTGTGGTTTAAACTGAGTGGGTGTTAAAAGGCGACACATTCTTTTTGTAATCTTAGACGGCTTTTGCTATTTATCCATTTGCCTTGTCCAAAAGAGAATGACGCCGGAGTTTTTTCATCTCCCAAAAAAAAGAAAAAAAATTTGAAGGCTTTGTGCTTAAATAACAAACTGTTCATTTTGTTGTTTCACTGAAGTGCTGCATGCACACATTAAAAATTAGTCCTGGAAGAACAAGAGCCTCCTACATTCAGCACTCTGCAGAAACAAACACTCTAACATAATAGACCCTGAGCTGAATAGACAGAGGAGTTTAATATTCTCTAGATGCCTGATGCTTTTATTCATCACTCATTCTTCAGGGAGAGATGGGATTTTGAATCCTTGTTTTCTGTCTTGTTGGTTTATTTTGCAAGAGAACATATTATTAGTCATTTCTGTCACTGAAACCAGTCGGTTCAAAGGCTGTTTTTCAGTTTTTTTGTAAAGAGGCAGATGAGATCTTTTTCAAACAAATAAATTCTTACCTGTTTTTCACATTAAATTCAAGAATATTTTGTCTCCTACACAACCATATAATATTTTTTTTCTCTCAGTGTCTGATATAGATCAGATTAAGCATTTCCTGAATTTTGTCAGCTAGGATTAGCAAAATAATTTCTTGGGGCTAAATTCCAGAATAATTATGGATTTATAAGCAGCCTTTATTGTACTTCAAATTCAGAATTTGACATAACTTTTTTTTCTGTATTTTGTATAATTGGTTTGTAAACCAAATGTCTTGGGTCAGATGTTTTGGATATCGTTTAAGTTTTTCATTGTAGTTTGAAACTTTGACCCATTCCTCACAGAACCATTGTAACCGGATCAGGTTTGTGCTTTTTCAGCTCTTCTCACAAATGTTGAGGCATTTTCTGCTGAGTTACTAATAATTAGACTCATAGCTTCTCCTTAATGACATATTTAATTGCATCATACTATTTTTGCTTACTGATAAATATGAACATTAATCTTGTTACCTTGTCAAAGTGTTCTCTGTAAATATACTGAGGGGTGCCAGTCCTAATAATTGATGGTTGCTATCCATCACCATCTTCTTTCCTCATGAAAGGTTTAAGATAAAGAGCATTACGTTATATTCAAAGGGTCAGTAGGTCGTAGGGATATCCGTTCCAGAGAACTAGGTACACAGAAGATGCATTTTTTGTTGTGGTTCTGTAAAAGGAATATGGAGATATTTTCTGGCTTATGCACAGAAGGATCTGGGCTAAGCCTCCCAACTGCTGTTTCTGTTGGCACGAAGTGGAGGCAGACTGGGAAATACCTGCTGGATAGCTCAGTTGTCTTTTTGTGTGGATCTGAGGTGGTGCCAAACTCCCTGAGACTGAACCTGGCCCGACTGAAAGCATTTGGCAAACTGAATACCTCGAAGTCACCGGAGAACAGTCATATCCTATCTTCTTGGAAATGCAATCCATATGAGCCAATCACATTAGACCCCACGGCTGCTGGAAGCCAATCATATTACGTTGTATTGGATATTGAACCACGGGCTCCCCGATTGTATCATAACTTATTTTAGTATGAATACATAATCCTAACATCACTTATTGGTTAGTGCAGCACAGCCAGCCAATCTTGTTAGCTCTTGTTGGAGTGTGAATTTAAAAAAATCTCTGGCGTGGCAGTGATTGATGGCATATCATCTTGGATGGGGACCACACGTAATAAGTGGCAGCCAAATATATTGCATCTTATTGAATTTAGCGAAGCCAGCAAGACAGAAATATGATTGCAGGTGAGGGTGAGTGGAGTACATTAGAGGTCTGGTATACAGTATGTGCGTTCATGCAGCCGCTGTTTCAGACAAGGGTGTTAATGTACATTCAGGTGAATGGAGTGAAGCTGACTTCACTGAGGGGAAATAAATGGTGTTTTTTTCTGCTAAATTCTTTCAGAAACTATCCTGTTTGAATTTATTTGGTTTGCTGGTTGAATTTCTTATAAAGCTGTATTGGTTGAAGGTATTTCTTGGTGTGACCAACGTTTCCTCTGAAAACAGAAGCTGTTAGTTATAATTGCACACAAAATCACAATCTGGTAAATCTGAGCAAACTCATAATGCATAAGAGCTTTTGGATGCTGATGCCGATGAGGCATAACATTATGAGCACTGGCAGAGGAAGTGATCAGGACTTCAGAAAGTTTGACAATTAACCAAGTTGGAACGACTAGACCACTTCACCAAACAAAACCGAGTCATTAAATAAATCCTCATGTTGTGGGCGACTTGAAGACCCACTGAACTTGCTAAATATATTATCAATAGGGAGACAATGAATGGATAGCACATCTAATTTTGTATCCTTCAAAGTCTTGCATCCAGTTCTTTGTGATTGTGATTATTTATTTTGAAGTGCAAAATACATATTTTTGTACCACGGTAATCTTAACATGCTCGAAATTGCAAAGACTGTTGGAAGTTCGACACACTGTAAAGCTCTAGCAGTCATGAGATTTTGCTGATATGTTTATATTTGCACATTTAGGCCCATTTCACTTTTTGTCAGTCACATAATTCTCTTGGAGTCCAATTTTAAGTTTGGCATTGGAGCGAATTTGTGCCCAGTCATATCTTCTCCAGCAAGAAAGTCATAAAACGACTGAAAACCTTCAGGATTGTCTCAGTCAAACTGCAATGCATTCAAAATAGATAAAGAGCCAGAATTTACAGGCGAGACTACATATACCTGGAGACATCTTTGGTTCCCCCAAGAGGAAACTTTTACTGAAGGTTAAAATCAAACTTTTTCCGATATGTTATCTCAAACAAGACCCAAAGCAGTCATGTTTTTGTAATGTGGGAGAAAGTCGGAGAACCGGCACATGCACAGGGAGAATATGTAAACTCCATGGAGACAAAAGTAGGTGAGAATTCGAACCCAGGACCTTCTTTTCTACCAACTGTCCCACCGTGTAGTCCTCTTTTTTTTTAGATTTTCAAATTAAATGAGCTAAATTGCTAGAAAAGCTTCATTTCACAAAAAATGTCAGAAGGAGAGCACACCAGCAGATAATACAATAGTAACATTCATCTTGTTTTGTTTAGTAGCTTACATCTGAAATAACCACATGATTGAAAGCTTATGCTCATGAAAGGAATCTTAAATTGAGCATAAATAGCCTTTAAATGTGGGATCTTTGGATGCTTTTAATATCCGTGTGGCTCTTTTTTCTTCTTGCATGTCAATAATGGTAAAAATGATTTCTAATTAATGCCTTTTAGACACATGGATGGTTCGTTGAGGCTATCTAAATTAATCTCAGGCCCAAGTTATTGTCTGGTAACATTTCCAGAGGCCAGTAATGAGCTGTCAAAACATTACGCATGCAATGATTACAGGATAAAAGATTCCCATGTTGAATATTCATGTGTTGTTATACGTTGACATGGAGTGCAGACGCAAACAGATGTTTTCATGACAACCTGTGTAAGTGTGTGCAGGGGAGTGTCAGGCTGAGAGGAGAGTTTTATGAACCTGGGCAGCTGGTGAGACGGATTCTAAAGCCTTCGCAGGATCTAGAAGCATGTATTGATTTTTGACAATGCATTCAACAAAGTAGAAAATAACAGAATAAATCACCTGACCGCCCTTCATCACAGTACACCGCTGAGAGATGCCATGTTTAGAAACGGGGAGAAGGAGGAAACATCAATATGTGTCCCCAGCCTTTTGTTTGATCTGCTCTGAAGACGCAGCCCGCTACCGGGCGTCACACGTTGATCAGATTTTCTATTTAAATGATCCTGTTGTTCTACATGATTATTTTTTATTTTGCTGAAACTGCATGGGTCACATTTACCAGCTAACATAAAGCCAGGCTCATGGGTTGCTTTAATCTGATTTGCTAACATATCAGTTTCAATTTTAAGAGCCACAGACCAGCGCAGCCCACTAACCCAGAGGCATCAGGGGAGGAAATGGTTGAGTTATCATCCGGGCGAAGGTTCATATTGTCTTTACCTGGGAAATACGTCGATCTGTTTTCTCTACCAAACTGGTGTTTTTATCAATGTTTTTTATGTATTTGTGATTTAATGATTTGCTTCCTGCTTAGTTGACCTGTTTTAACATAAATGATGTGCTCATAATGTTATTTACCTACTAATTAAAGTGTTTAGTATACACACATGATTGAGCAATAGATAGTTGTGCATTTACTAACTATGCAGTGAGTGTTTCTAGTTAACTGCTGCCTAAGCTCCACATTTTCTGGACTTCAACATGTTTTACTGAAATTCTGTTTCACATGACAAAACATTTCCTTGATATCAGTGGAGAAGAAATTTTAAATGTTACCATGAGTAGCATTGTTACGATCACACATTTCTCTGCAAATTTAAATCCCTTTTGGTGTGAAGTATTAAAAGTATGTTAGGACTTCATTTAAATAAACTTAATTTAATTATTGCCTGTCAAGTGATGCTTCTTTAGATATTTCATTTTCTTAGATTGATCATGTCATATTAACCATTAGTAGCATCGTAGCCTCTGTACAAAAACCTCAGTGGTAAAGTGCAATGTAAATATTTTCTTTCAGCAAATTGATTTTTTTTAGTTTTATACTCCAGTTAGTGATTTATCAATCATACTGAATAAGCATGTGGCAACAATGGGAAGGAAAACTTCTCCTTTAGAATGAAGAATCTTCTATGTCTTTACAAAAATGATGTTTTAGATTATTTTATAGTAAAGTTTCATTCTATTCTGTTTAAGACTGAAGTAAAGGGAGATGGTGTTGGTTTCTAACTGATATGAACTATGTTTACACTTGTAACCACAATATTAACAATCTGACAAATAGCCTGTAACATGCATTTAAAATAATCTTACATGATCAGTAGTTTTTTAATGTATTTTTAGACTATCACAAAAATCATGTGTGGGTTTTAGTCATTATGAGAATGTGTTGCAGTGTTAGTACTAGAAAATAGTGTAAATAAATAAATATATAATCAGGCTTTCCACCTGTCAGTGAGCTCTGTTTGTTTAATCTAACTGCTGTGCTGATAGAAAACCTCAGGCTGAGGTAAAGAGTCGAAGCTGCTCGATTGGATGCAGCGTCACGAAAAGCATCATGGACAGATTCTCCTGACGTCTTTAAGCCTCCAGATCAATCAAAAGCCCATTCAGCCACTGTTTTTTTTTTTTTCATCCTTTCTGCTCTCTGATTCTTTAGCCGTATTTCTTAATTTTTCCATCTCACCCTACATTTTTTACATCATTTAATTACAGCTTTGTCTCGTTTCTATCAATGTGTCATGTCTTTTATTAGTATGCTTAGTGCTGTACCCTCATGTTGAGACAATTTCTGCATGTGCTTTTCTATTACAGAGCAAGTCACCTATATAGAGGGTTAACAGGAAGGACTATAAGATGGAATAATAAAATATTTTATAATAAATTCAAGCAGTAGTGGGAATATAATTTAAAAAAACTGAAATTCTTTCTTAGTTGCATATAGATTGGACAGATGGTGCCATTCCGCTGTTGTTATGACACTGATTCTCTTTACCGCACTCTAGAATTTAATTATCTCCAATAATTACAAGTCTCCACCTTGGCTCTGTCACTCATCTTGACAAGAGCCTCACAATAGCAGTTCTGGCTTATTTTAAGTCCATTCCTGGGAACAAGGTTGAAATGTTTCCTCTCCATCCATGACGACTCGCTGTCCTGTCAACTCGGTAGACGTTTCAGTCAGCAAGGTGGAGCCAAACGTCTGGATTCTGGCAGTTCTTGTATAAGAATTCGACAAGATTGAAAAATTGACAACCCCATGATGAAACAGGGGCCAATCTGCGCAGCAGGCAGCAGCTTCGACGTGTCATTGATGCTGGTATCAAAGAAGTGATACATGACACGCAGCACAAAGCCAGAGGCGAGGTTCTGATGTAGAACTCTGACCAGAGTCAGAGCTGCAGGTGATTGACAAGCTCACATCAGAGAGGAAAATTCAGCCGTCTTTTCCAAAATACCAGCGCAGCACGGAGCAGAATTAAGAAAAGATTGAAAATGACTAGGATGAGGAAGGTTTTATCATCTCATTCTGGATTGGAAGAAATGTGACTCCATCAATAAACTGTCCAATTTAAACTGCTTATCAGCAAGCCGACAGGCATATTGACTGAGAGCCAAAGTTCCTTTAGAGTACCAATCTTTTAGTGATTATCTGTAACTGCTCCAATAGTGCAGTTACATGTGAACATCACTGAATTAGGACACCTTTTGAAAAGGTGATTTATTTAGGTCATTTAATTAATAAACTCACAAATAGCTTCTTTACACACAGAGTGGTCTACCTCTGCTGTTTATGTCTGTTTGATGCTTAAAGTAGATCAAAATTCAAATGCTGAATCAGAACAATTCTAAAAATATTTTTAATACACAAATATTCTGTTCATGTTATGACCCACATAATAATGCATAAGGATGCTGCTGTATCCAAGTATAATCATCGAAGGTTTAGTGAAAGTAAACAGTTTGGTGAAAAAAGGTAAGCAGGAAATAACAGCTATAAAGACCTTTAATGAGAAGCAGAGCTTGAAAATTTATGAAATCATGAACATTGTGGGAATAAATGAGAATTTTGCTGAAATAACAAAACACTGGGGGTCATTCAAACAAGCTGTTATGTCCAGCCGTAAATATAATCATTTAGTTTTTTTATATAGACAGACATCAATGTGAAATTTGCTATGACCTGAGCTGTGTGGATTAATAATGGTCCAGGGTTGTAGATGATAAATGCACAGTTCATGTAGAGGGCATTACCTTATTACTATAAATAATAAATATACTGAAGCATTACCTTCAACTACAAGTTTGTTTTTGGCAGGAAGGCCAGATGGGCATCTCTCAAAATATAATGAAACAAGGTAAAAGGAGCATGAACTCTAGGAAAATATTAGATGTTTTTAATTCAGTTTTATTAGAAATTACATGTTAAAAGCATTTCTACTGTTTGATAGTGGTTCACTATGCCAAATGCACCAATACTGGCTCTAGTAACCAGGGTACCACTGGTTCATTGTCAAAAGGAAGGCGAGACGCCACAGCTGATGATGCTATTGGGTTAAAGGTCATTATTAAACCAATAGAAGCTTCATTAAGGCCTCAGCAGAACCGAGGCTTATTGCCCCCATGTCACACCGCAGTGATGCACAAAGAGACGCAACCAAGTTATCAGTGCAGACTGTACAGGATATGGACAATGTTTGTGTCAAAAAAACATTTCTATTGGTCTGATGTAACATTCTACTTTTAAGATGTTTAGCAAGAATCATCAAAATTAAGCTTAAATATATCTATTTAACTCTAAATGTTTGAGTTTTGTTTTTAAATTAAATGAGTGGAATAGAAAAGCAACTTTTTGAGAATATTCTAATTTATTGCGATGCAGCTGTATGTTTGAAACACCAGATGGTAGCTGTTCTTCTTGCAGAGATGAGAGCCTGTTGGAAATGTGCTTCCACACACCTGAATGACTCAGATTAATCAAAGTGAAATCCTCTTATTTGAACGAACTATTTGCCCACACTTTTTATACCAACATGTCGGGAAACCAGGCTCTGCAGATGCCACTTGTTATATGTTCTGCATCCAATATGAAAAAATTATTGAGGATACAGAGATGTGTGCATGAATAAGAAGCAGTCCCCTCACCTTTAGTGGCTAGTTTTAGCTCAGGAACTCTAAATATATGAGATCTAGAGAACATTATTCATACATTTGTGTCATCGCATTTGCATTACTGTAATGCTGTTTTTACCAGTCAGGACAGATAATCAGTTTCAGGTCTGGAAGCTATGCCTGGTTTACACGGCAAGGATTTAAAATTGTCGTCTGATTTTCAAACCCTGACACACCCCACACACGTTAATAAAAATCCCAGATATAACAGGTTTTTGTCATACAATATGATATCCAGTCGCATGGCAGACAGCACAACACACACAAACCGATTTCACACACATACATTCAGATGCCAAATTTCACAGAACTCAACATGAGTTCAGCGTAAACAAACATGGCTGACTGGGAAGAGGCAATGGTGATAGTTTGTGAACTATTTTCAACAGAGAAAAAGGACAGTAGAAGTTGTCCCTGTCCATTGGACTTCCCGGTGGGAAATGGCATTTGTTTTGTCTCTATTTTGGATTCCCCTCCGTGTTTCCGTCACGTTCAACAGGTCGTGTTCTTGTTCGTCCTCGGAGGAAACCACACCCTGTGAAATCGAGTCAAGATATTCCAACATGTTGAATATCCACGATTTTAGATCAAAGAGATCCCAAAGTCCATTACAAGCGGACCAGATCTCTGTTAACACGCCACACCCCGCAGAAATCTCTCTTAAGATTATTTTAAGAGCCATCCCGATAATCAGGGCATTCTTAAGATTGTCAGAAAATTGGCATGAAGGTCTTGCTGTGTGAAGCACGCAAATTGACTTTTCACTCTGTGGGTCTTAATGGTGGAACAGTTTGCCCTGCAGCTTTACTTTTCTGACTGGAGGATTTCCAAGGACCAGCTGAGAACTGTTTTGTTTTCTCAGGCTTTTATGTCATGATTTTATTATCTTTGTTATGTTTCTTTTTTCACTATTTGCATTTTGGTTGTGATTTTTGTTGTACAGCTCTTTTTGACTTTGATTCAACAAAATGTGCTTTATAAGTTAACTTTACTAACTTACTAGAGGAATTGCTTTTAGATAAAAATCTTCTTTGTTCAACTGTGACACTTCCAGAAGAACAGGTCACTTTTAGAAGAGCAGGTCATGTTTGCACAAAGAAAACAAACTCAAACTGGACTGACAGAAATAACAGCAGCATGTTTTCCTTTTTGCTCTGGAGTGTTCCTGTGTTCCCTTGAAGGTCAGTACTGTGAAGACTGTTTGCTGCTGGCAGAGAGCTGAACTTGATGTGAGAAAGCGACCATTTATTTTGTCCCTGGGAGCAAAGCGGTGTTATTTGGTCATTGTACTTCACTTTTAAACAGTCTTTTTTAAAAATATATGTTTCATTTGTCTTAATAGATCTTTTTTTTAATTGCAAATACATATTGTTTAGAGGCCCTTTGAGATCTCAAGATGTAAAGGGCATTATAAATAAAATTAATTACTATTTAATTTATTAGCAAAATAATAACAGCAGGGATACCAATAATGATCTCATTCAAGATTTTCCCTCCACTATAAGATTAGGTTACTTCAGTGAAAATAAATATATTTTGTTAGTCCATTTTTTTTTAGAAACACAGGGTCCAAATAAAAGAAGAGTACACTGTAAATATTTGGTGGTACAATGTGGCATTTTTTTAAGTGTTATTTCAATATGGCATTCAATTTCCTTTTTTTTTTCAGTTGTAATAATTATATTGAAACTTTGTTGGTGCATCAGTGGTATTTTACAACTTTTATGCCCTAAAATGATTGTAAAAGTTTAATATTTACTATATTCATTAATTGGTTTTGTAAGTTGGTTGTAAAGTTTAACTTGGATATTTCTTGTGCCTTTTATGCAGCGTTATCAGTTTACTTTGTTGTTTGTCGTGATAATAATAATACATCAGTTTAGTATTAGTCAAAATCATGCAATATTTCTTGATTTGTTCTTTGAATTCAAGCTGAAAGCTAATGCAAAGTAGAGAAAGTATAAACACACAAAACTGATAACCTTTTCCTCTTTCTCTCCATCTCTTCCTTCTTTCCTCCTTTCTCAACTCTTTTACACAAACTGTTTTTTTTTGGGGGTTTTTTGCCTTTTTTCTTCTGTGCCACTTTTTGGATTTTGGACCATCTGGGTTCTTATCGCCACGGTTTCTCTTCCCCTCTTTGCTCCTACCTTCTTCCCATTTTCTGCGACACCAGCCAAGCCCAAGAACTCGGCCAAGGCCGTGACGGTCCAGGCTGGCAGCAAGTCGGTGATGGTGGCCCACTGCGAGGCGGCGGACGGGAAACCGGCCGCCACCATCAAGTGGCTGGCGTCGGTCGGCGGCAACCACTCAACCACCTCCACGAACGGGCCGGACGGCACAGTGACGGTTCGGAGCGAGTACAGGCTGGTCCCGACGGCGGAGGACAACGGGAGAGAGGTGACCTGTCTGGTCGAACAGAAGACCCAGGACCGGCCGTGGACTGAGGTTCTGAAGCTCTCAGTGGAGTGTAAGTTACGTAAAACAGACACTCATGTTGTGACTCAAACACACACAGATCAGTGCTGGAGCTGACGAGAAGTTTGAATCAGTTGTATGTAGGGTGAAAATAATTTATTGCATTATATTTCAATTAGAAATGCACCGATCAACTTTTTTCACTTCCCATCTGATTTCTTTTAAGTTGTAAAAACTTGACAGATTGTTCAGTTGTTTTTTTTTTATCAAAACATTCACAGTGAATCCCATTGACATTCAAACTGCCCATCAGACTGTTGGTAGCAATGACAGAATACACATAAACAAAAACCATATACGAGTTATGTCTTCATAGGAAGGAAATGCTTCCCACTAAACGACCTGCTCATCTTTAATAGGATGTTAGAGGCCGATTCAGCATAAATATAAGTGAGAAGTGTGATAAACATGAGCTGCATAAATACATGGGAAACAGAATGCAACCATGCATATATAAAGAATGCATGGTTGCAAAAACATGAAGGGCAGAATGTCCCAAAGCTCAGTTTGATTTTAAATTTAACACATTTTCTCCTTACTTTTTATTTTTGGAGAAGAGTTCGACGTCCCTCAATTGTTCTTGTTGAGATTTTTGAGCTACGGTTGGAGAGTTCTGCTGTCTGAAGGCCATTTTACTGGAGCTGTGATGCAACATGTGGACACATCATGAACTCATGTCTTATTTTCTCTCATTTATTCCTTATTTGACCCTCACCACAAACATTGTGTTGTTTCAAATTAAATGGCCCAACAGCGGAGTGCAAAAGTATTTACACCTCTGGACCTTTCCAGAATTTTACTAAGTTAGTCACAAACCTTCAAGTACTTCATCTGGATTTTATGTCACACACTCAGACAAAGTACCACACAATGTTTTTTATTCTTAAATAAAAATTTTAAAAGTATGGCATGCATTTGTACTCAGATCTACAGACTTATTTTTGTCTGCTCAATTAGATTAAATGGAGAACGTTTCTGAATATTGTTTAAGTTTCGCCACAAACCGTCAGATGGATTTAGGGCTGAACCGCAACAACATATGGATATACTTTGATCTAAAGTGTTTATATTTCTGCTGGAAGTATATCCACAGCATGATGCTACCACCACCATGTTTTACCATGGGGATGGTGTGTTCACATATGTTTGCGGCTTTCTTACCTGGCAAACCGCAAAACTTCCTTTTGTTTGTTTCAAAACTGCCTTTCTTCTTGCAAGTCTTCAATTAAGACAGAGAGTTACCCTGAAATTCTCCCACCTGAGCTGTTGATCTTTGCAGCTCCCCCAGAAACTTTTCCCTGATAAAACAGAAACCTTAAAACACCAGGAGCATTATGTGACGGCATCTTGTAAGGTTAGGGAAACGTTTGTTAAAGGGACCAGAGGTAAAAGTTTGCTCTGAATCACGTTCCACAATCCAGAACATTTCACTAATACAGACAACGTAATTTATTTTAGTGTGTCGATAAAATAAATGAACTGTTGTGTGGCCAACAGTTCAGCCACACAACCATCACAAAAACTGCACCAATATTTAAAAAGTTAAACCTCATCTGTCTGTAAAACAATTGAGGACCGCACTGTGAAAGGTGTCAAAAATGATCCCTTTATTTATTGTAATTAAGCACAACTTTCACTTCCAGACCCTCCCACCGTCACCATCGACGGTTACGACCACAACTGGTACGTTGGTCGCTCTGACGCGGTTCTGTTCTGCCATGCCACGGCCAACCCTGAGCCCACCACCATCACCTGGACAACGTAAGCAGCACACACTCCACATCTTTACAGCACAGATTAACCTGTAAAGTTTAGCAGATGGATGACAGATGGCTCTGTCCTCGTATTAATCCCTTTCTATCTTCCTGTTTGGTCGTTTCCAGGGCTTCGGGTTCGCTGCCGGACACGGTGGTGGTGGAGCAAAACAAGCTGACGGTGAGGAAGGTGGACGACGCCGTCAACACCACCTTCACCTGCGAGGTCAAGAACAAGCACGGTGCCAGCAGGAAAACGCTCACCACGTTCGTCATCGGTGAGTCAGAACAAAACCACCCAAACACACAAAGACGCCGTAAACGCCAAACCTCACATCTGCGGTGTCTGCAGCGCAACTTGATGCAGAAAAACGTTTGAATGCTCAACATGTCCTCAGCCCTCCCCCATCACTCACACACACCTGCACACATGCATGCAGATTTCATTTTTGGAAACTCTCACATGCTGGGATCAGATCTGATCTGTTTGCTGCTCGCTGTCAGCAGGGTCCGGCGGAGGCTTTTGATTGGCTATTTCCCCACAGCCGGGCCAAATTGCGCGATAAGGGCCAATACTTGTAACTTTTAAAATGAAATCTTTGTGCTGAAGTTTAGTCTGTGCAGCCAGAACTCAGCTGGAGGTGATTAACTGTGAAGAAGGCCGTTATCGCCTGCCTTGGCCCTGCGGTGGACGCTCCGGTGTTGGGATTGTTTCGGGATTTCTACATTTTTCCAAAGGGTTCAAGTTGGTGTGAGCCAGTTTGCAGAGGTTTGCTTTTCTTTCTTACCCTTTTCCCACCCTCCCTCCTTCTATACAGCAACAAATACATTTACTAACACTGTCCTAAAGTTCTTCATCTCCTCTTTCCTTTCCTGTCTTATGACGTTTCTGGAAGTAGGATTGGTTTTGCTCTTGGGGTTTGACCGTTGCTGTCTTGGTCGGGACTTTCTTTCACAAACTGATCAAACACACGTCCACAAACTGAAACTCTCCATGATGAAGGTGTCAGAAGTTGTTGATTTCTCCTCGATTTGTTTTCAGTGTTGCACTCAACAGCTTCTCTATTGGTGAAAATGCTTTTCTTTGTCAGAGGAATTAGATGGATTATCACTATATTGAGCTTCACAACAAGACATGATTAAAACTAACATATTCTCTTTAACCAAATGACAGCGAGGAAGCTACATTTAGAAAATCCGTGGGAAATGTGAGCCGCAGATTTGAATTGTTCTTTTGCAGAAAACAAAGCTCCCTTTCAGCCGGGCGGTGTGCTGGGTGTGTGGGTGGTTCGGAAGTGGCTTAGCCGCTCCTGTTCTCGCTGGAAGCACAGCATTGTGACCGACTCAGAGTATCACCAAGTCAATGCTTTCCTCTTCCAGCACATCTCAACAAAATCCCTTTCAGACACATGTAAAACCCCCGCTCAGTCCATACACAGGCTCGCCCAACACTTTTAGGGCCTTGCAGAAACAGTTTTCATCTTTTTGTATCTGAGATCAAGGCCAAGCTTTGTGATTCATCCTCCTCTGTGCTGAATGTGTCGTCTGTGTTTCATGGCTTCTGTTACAGTAAGTAGATGTTATAAAGTGAACTCTGTTAAAGAAGGTGAGTACCAGAGGCGGTGGGCTGACCCAACGCTTTGTGTGAGTGAAGATGATAAAAGGAACTGTTGGAGTAAGAATAACTTGATTTGTACTGAAGTCAACGCTGTGTCATGTTTCTGTGTACAGGCTCTTCTGAAAAGATTTTCTGCACACTAACTAGTAAACTGCCTTTCTGTGCTATGATTATGCAGTAACATTATACATTGTCCATGTAGATGTGGATAAAAGAAATTAGTTTATCCTCCTTGTTTGGATGTAGTGCACAGCTGATTGACAGCTCGCTTCACGTTTGGGGAAAACTCGTCTTATTTTAATAGTTTAAACGGGAAGTGAAAAATAAAACATTTGGTCCCACTTCACAAAAACAACTAGCATTATTTAATAACTACTGAATAATTAATAAACCTGTTATTAATCAAGCTCTCACATCCTTCTAGACAACTGCACAGTAGCTTTTAATTGCATGTAATGAGATGAAATAATGAATCACAGCAGCTCATTAAAGTAGCTTAGAGGCTGTGAAGACCTTTGATTGCTGCTGTGTAATATGAGCGAACATTAAATGTTTATTTAGCAGCTGAAAGATGCACAACACTTGTAGATATTGTGTTCAAGTATAAGTAAACAGACCTGGTTAGTCTTATAGGATTAGTAGTAAGCACCAATCATGGCTCTGAATTTTCCTGTTTTATTCAGTCTGTAAATGCATCAGCGATGAGAATCAGATTGAAGGTTAGGAATTTATTTGGTGCATAAATGTTGGTACTGTTGTTTGCTCTTTATTTTCTGTTGGATTTTCTGGTTTCATGGTTTTGCTTTTGAGTTGATCCTGATATCCAGATTTGAATAATCTGCCAGTACTGATATTCTCTGACCCAGGATGCATTCACTTAAGCGTTTGATTTTGTTTTGTTTATTTTTTTCTTGGTTTTGCATATTTTCACATAAAAAAACCCATCTCCAATAATAGCTCTATTGCTACATGTGATGCCGATTTATTCAGCTGTGTTTATATTTGCCTGATCGATAAGAATGTAATTGGTTTAAATAATCATCCAGAAACTTGTTTCTGGTTCCTGCTGCATCGTTGACATTCCTTGTTTCTGGGTGAGCTGGTGAATTCCAGCTGCAGTGATGATCTTTATGGCTATTGTGGGCCGTCCCACCATTCTGATTCATATTCATAATTTCTTCGCATTGGCTCAGGAGAAGTGACCAGCACTCCAGATGGCCGGTCTGCCACTGGTAGTGAGTCACAGCGAGAAGGCATCATTTGTTTCACCTTTCCAAAGGATCAGCAGCATAAGGCTGAGTGACTCATTCAGACCCGCCAACAATTCAGCCACTAATGCATAAAAGGAAGCATCTTGTTGGTGAAACACGCTTCAGTCCTTCATGTCAGCTTTCTTGGACACAGCTTCTATTTATTTCCTTCTATGCTCAGTTAAACACCACAGAGAAACGCTGGAGCAATGAAGCAGCACTTTGGTATTTTCTCTATATGTATTTTGTTGACATAACAACCAATCACAAGATTTTTTTTTCTTAACAACCATCAAAGTATCACCAGATTCATCTGCTTGCTTAGTACAATCACAGCAACCACTTTATATCTAATGTGATGCATTCAGATGCAGAACATTCGGTTTTATTGTCGATCTTCTATAGAAGCAGAAAAATTAATATTCGTGTATTTGGATTATATGGTTTTTCATGTCGTTTATGGAAAAATGACTCACCTGCTTATGAAAAAGAAGAAAATAACAGTTGAGGGTGCACTGGCTGTTGAGGTTCCTGTTCTGGAAACTGAAAGAGGTAAAGAATAATCTTTGCAATCCAGTTCAGTACAATAACAACTAATTCAGATGTTCCCCAACCAAATTTATTTCTATACATTCCAGTTCTGTTCAGAATTAATCCAATTATAATCCTATTATATAGAGCAGAGGTGTCCAACGTACAGTTTGGGGTTCCTTTTATGGCCCTTAGAATAATTTAGTGTGCAGGAAGTTGATGCAGATCTACTTTTTAATAAAAATTGGTGTGAAATTTTCACTAGGAACTAAAAAACTGCCCAAGTTGAAAAGCACAAACTCATTTTCTCTCAGGTTCCTCAGATTATGAAAGACTTTTACTCTAAAGCTGACTTGGCTAAATAAAACAAGACATTTTAAGGCTAAATCTGCAATGTGATTGATCCATTTTTGTAGAAATTACGCTATTTATTTGTTTGTGCATTTAGTTCCTTGCCAAACAGGTAAAAAAAAAAATAATTAAAAAGATTTTTGTGACCCACAACTACCTTTTTGATCCCACAAGTGAACAGTTTGGATTCTCCTGATGTAGAGTCAGATTTGGTAAATCAGTGATTGCAAAAAGAAAGGAGAAAGTTAAAGGACTGAAAAAGGAATAGGATTACATCAAAGTCTTTTTTGGAATATAACTGTCATCCCAAATAACCCAAAATGTCCTGGACACCCTGAGGATGCAGCGATGACTTGTTGCTATCAAACTTTTGGGCCGAATTCATCCGAGTTTTATTCAATCCCAAGCAGCTTTCACTGGGATTATGCTTTACGGTCGCAGTTAGACCCTCTTTGCAGGAATTGTCCCAAATCTCCTTTTTGGGTTTTAAACCTGCTCTTCATCTTCTGTATCTGAACTTTCCAGGAGTCTTTCTTCCAACTAATCACACCTAAATGGAAACCAGAACCTCTTTTTTAGCCTTCTTCATGTCAATTAATAAGACAAACTAATTCAGATGATTCTGTTCCTACCAGAAAAGAGTGTACTAAGCCTTATTAAAACTGAAAGGACACGACTTAAACCATGTGAGTCAGATGGATTGTAGATATCATTAAGGGTCTGAGAATGAAATCATAAGTGTGTCTTATCTTATTTCTAGCACTGAGTGACCGCTAGCAGAAATTGTTGAACCTTTTTACCTCACATCCTTTCTGCTGCTTCAACTTCTGAGACACAACGTTGTTTTTAGAATGGTGCTTTTTCCGAGGTCGGGCACCATGAATGTATCGAGCCAATTACCTCAACAGAAGACACGCTTCGGATGAGGGAGAAAATCATTACCATTGACCCTTGGACAAACACACTCGGCTGCTTTAAAGGTCAGAGTGGTTATCTGCTGCCGTTGAAGCCGCAAATGAGTAAAATGTGGCTTTAGCGTACCTAAAAGCTGCTGAATGTCTGAACAGGAAGTGACTTTATGTGGGTTTTTGTTTTGGAGCTGGCATCCTGAAAAGTGTTTTGATATTTTAAACTATTCCTTAGACTGAAGCATCTTTTCAGCACAAGGTAATCAAAGTTGTTTATGAAATCACTGAACTAAAATGTTTAAAAAGTTTAGATAAGAATACACTTTTAAAAACACTATTATACAAATCTCAAAAACATTATCAAAGCTTGTATTTAGCCAATGACAGCACAGGAGAAAGCACTTTGCTTGTGTAAGGTCAGTTTTTCTAAATTATTTTCTTGAACAGCTAAGGGAGGAGATTGATCTGATCTTTTCACACCATACTGCTACAACATGGTCACACTTTTAACAAATATATTTAAAAAAAAATTATTTTTTTTTATAAAAGTTGATCTGTAGTAGACGCTGCTACGATCCGTTAGCGGTTCCTCTCTGTTCTGTTACATGCTCGATGGAAGCCTCACGCCATCTGCCATTTCTGCTGCCGTCAAGGAGCCATCACAAGTCACAACCCCACACTCACACACACACACGCACCCCGACCCACAAACCCCCATCAGACCGCAGAGCAGCACAGTAAGACGGGGCTGATGAGGAAGAAGGATGGAAAATGGCTGTGGAAGGAGAAGTGGGTCTGAAGGAGGGGATTTGATGGCACTGGGAGGCATTTTCAGAGGCCTAATAAAATGACTCTCACTCACCTCCATATTGTCCATCTCTCTCATCTATGCTGAGCTCTTAGGAGTAAGTGCCTCTGTAATGCAACAAGAAATTGTAGTGTTTTTGCTGACAGAAGTGAAATGTACCCTCCTCCCTCCTGTTCTGCACAAACACCCCCCACCTCCAACCCACACCCCATCCGTCAACGTCTGCATCATGCCAGCTATGCATGGCTCGCTTGGTTTCCACGGCGCCAGCTGGATCTGCCCAGGGCAGCGTGCACATAAGAGTGGAAGAGGTTGTTGGCAGGGGAAAATAAAATAAAACGATTGGAGTGGAGGACAGGAGGGAGTGGTGGTGGGCAGTGGGATGAAGACGGTGATTGCAGAGGAGCTGAAAACCGAGATAAAGGCGAGTGTTTGTGTGAGGGGTGGGGGCGGGTGGAGGGGGAGATGGAGAGGTTCAAACGCAGGGAGCAGCAGGAGGAGAGTGGACTAAGGGTTTCTCTAAAAACCGTGATGACTTCTGGTCGAGTTCGTAAGAGTGAGCTGGCAGGAGGCTGTGACCCTCTCTGTCCTCCACCTCTCTGGCCGTCACTCCACTCCCTCTACCCCCTCCCCTGCACAAGAAAAGCCTTTTATGGGGGAGTCCAGCTGGCATGGGGCTGGCGGCTGTGTTGCCGCACACATGCATTCACCCCTTATACACACTCAAACGCACAGCCGCATCGAGACGGACGAGTGGAAAAGCATTTCCTGGATCGCCTGCAGCAACTGAGATACATGTCCACTGGAAAGACACATACTCACTTTGAAGACACACAGACACGCTGTGCTTCACACCCGAACACACACACGCACGCACACAAGCTGAACCATGCAGAACTGTCCATGAAATAATCAGATGATGTAGCCATGGGGAGGAAATTCTGGCTCCGACTCTGTGCCACAAAGCCACAGCTAACCTCAGCACTGGCCAAATCAAACATGGAGAGGAGGAAAAGAGAAGGTAGTATTTATTTTACACAAATAAAATCAAGTCACTAGCTAGGTTTCCATTATCATGTAATTGCTCAAATTGGAAATAAGAAAGTATTGAAACAGGATAGTTTTGAAAATAAGTTTTTGGATTAAAAGGTTTTGTGCTGCGATGAGGTGGTTGAAATTAGTGTGGGTTGCAAAGCTGCAATAGAAACACTTTTTTTTTGCATCACACGAGTCGTGATCAATAAACAGATGTTACTACTGGCAGAGAAGATGACAGGAAGTGGTAGGAGGATGAAGGCGCTGCATGTTTCTTAGTGACTTATCGCGTGAATAACCTTATTCACATGTGACTTGTGTTTGTCCATCATGTGAAATAAATAAAATAATTAGTCAAGCTTTATCTATGTGCCATGTGTTCAGTTGCAAAACGCAAGAGTGTTTCGCCAAGGTCACCAAAAGAAATTTAAAGGTGGTTTACATGCATCTCCCCATTAATAAACACTCATACATTCCAGACATATCGCTACAATAAATGAGTAAATTAGTTCGGGTGGTGATGAATAATAAAAACCAGATGTAAAACACTGCCACAGACACCTGGGCTTATAGGAGCAAGTGGGAGGAAGCTGTAATTCAGTCCGAAGGTTCTGCATTTTACACTGCGGGTATTGTTTGCCTGATGGCAGCATTTTGAAGAATTTATGAAGCGGCCGAGCGTCCTTGATGATGATCGCTGCTGTGCTCCTGCAGCGCTTTAGGAAGATATCTTGGACAGAATGTAGGGAAACGCCAATGATCTTCTCAACCACTCTAACTTTTCTCTGTCGGGCCTTTTTATCTGACATTCTGCAACTGAGAAACCACACAGACAAATAGAACAGAGTCAACTTCTCCTCTGTAGAAAGCCCTGAGGATGCTAAAGGAAGGAGGCTTATTTCAACCTCCTTCAGAAGAACAGTCTTTGCTGGTCTCCCTCTTTGTTTGCTGAGATGATGTTGTGCCAGATTAGGTCTTGATTTACTCACCAAGGAGCCTGAGTTTCTTCACACTTTGTGGGATCAGCACTTATGCCGAGAGGAGCATCGTCATTCAGTGTCCAATGACAGTTGATGTTCATCTGCTTCATTTGGGCTGCTTGGCACCAGATTGTTCATCACAAACTTTCAACTTCTGTGTTCGACTTTTTTCCTTGTTGATCCTTGATATTGATTTCTTGTTTCCACTAATCAATCTTACCACTAACATATATCACATTTAGTTGTACAATTTCTTGTACAACTCAATTGTAGTTTTTGTGTAAATAACATTGATTTTTACAAAAGGGAAACTGAATAATGATCAGCCAAGTTTTTTGTGATTTCCGCAGTTGAGGAAATTAGTGCAACAGATCCCATAAGCCTTTTTTCATGCTGAGGGAGTTTTTCCTACTTTTGATCACTTCATTTGGAGAAATGTTTCCTGATTTCAAAACTTTGGCTGAATTGGTGTTTGTAACTCCAGTCTCCAGTGTGGCTGCAGACTCTGTGACATTTGATTTTGCACAAGTGGGTTCACAATTAAGATTAAAATTCAGATTTTGTGGTGTAATGAGGAAAAAATATCACAAAATATTTCTAAAGTAGCACCACAAAATCAGCGATTTGATTATGAAATCCTGGAGGGATTGAAGGATACTGGTGCAATTACCTCTATCGATAAGTACATTTTGCAATATATTAATTTTATAGTTGATATTGGACTGATATTCCATTAAAACCTATAGAAATGTAGAAACAATAATAATTAAGTTTCAGTCATAACAAAGGTAAATATAACATTTCCGTTGCTTTCTTCAAGCTGCGTTTAAACATATGGAATGAAGAAAATTATGACAATCATGCTGGGATGATGACTGTGATTTCAAATGAGTGTAATTACCTGACTATCTACAAAAACGGGAAATGAATTAGAAACTGTCTCTGAACTCTGGATTCTTTCACATGTAAAACTGAGACAGAAGCTCAGCTAATTACGGCTGCAGCTCTCTGTGGCTTCCTGCTTCACCGTTGCTACGGTAACAGACAGTAAAACGGCCCGTTTAGACTTCTCATCTAATCTTTAGGTCATGATTAAGCTGATTCAGTTTCCTCTTGTGTGGGTCCCTGATCATAAAACTGTAGCATCGGGTGCAGCAACATGGTGGATCGTCGCATTTACATCCTGCAACGTTTAGTTTATCCTGTGGAATATTCATGCTCAAACTTAAGCTGTTTTACAAAAGAGAAAAATGAATTAATCAGAGAAAGCTTTGTTTACCTAATTTCTGTCTCTGTGGGAATCTCCCCTTCAGACCTATTATGTTATTTGTTTGTTCTAAGCCTTTATCACAGTCTTAAAGATCCTGCTGTTTCTTTTTTCTACACATTATCGCTGTCTGTCCTTGGCCTGTTGGCGCTCACAGTTTCTATTAAGTTTTTTTCCATCAAAATTTTAGAGCAAAATGTGCTGAAAGTTGCTGCTGAACAGCATGAAGTGTTTATTTGTGGTTATTAATATACAAAATCACCTGGAAGTGCCATTATTTTTAACGGTTCTGGTTAAATTAGGATGTTGGGTGTCATTTTAAGCTGCAGGAATATATTCTCATGTTGTATTTTCACAACAACTGGGCAAAATGTCTTCTGGCAGAAGTGAAATGACGTCAAAGATAACTGCAATGCATTCACAAAGGGAAGAAGCTCTGACATAATCGATAAAAAGCAACTCATTAAAAGAGTCTGACCTCACAGCTGATGGGCTAGAGCAGAACAGAGAGGAACAGTTGGGGTCTAACTTTATTTTTAATAGGATTAAAATGATTAAAAATCATGTAATGATGAAAAAAAATCATCAAAATTTCCTGGAACAGTATTGCATTGAAATATTTTCATAATATTGAGCAGCTCTAATTTAAATTGATGAATAATTTTGGGCTTAACTGTTTTTCTCTCTGCTGCACTTAAAAAATTAAGCAAAGTAACCATATGGGACTGCTGATTACTGCGGTTAGTATTCAGAGGTTGGCTGGAGAGTCCCTTAAAATAGTCGGAAATAGCAGCTTGGTTTTATTTGACATGTTTTTTGTTTAAATAATGAAACTTGTAAGAAAATTGCTGAAGTTTGAAGGCAACAGCGTCTGGAAGCGATGGCAAAATTGTTTTTGCAACTCACTGCACAAAGCAAATGTCGGTAAAATTTGAAGATTACTTTATGAATAATTTTGGGGCTAACTGTAAAATTCCTTAATAGTTTCTTCATCTTCTGAGGGTCTTTTTGCAGGAATGCATGGCTGAAAAATCTTTGTTTTGCCCCAAAAACATAGAACTTCTGACTCAGAAGCTCCATCTATGCAGAAACAAGAACATCTGACTGAAACTTTCAGGAATCGTATGGAGTTGTCGGCTGCTGGCCTCCTCCATGTGACCGTTGGTGCTGTGGCCACACAGGGGGAACATCTGTTAGGGAGATAAGAGCTGAGGCGAGGGCCTCCAGGCTGCAGCTTATCGCACCCACAGACATGAGGGGAGTACAGGAGCCCACATCGGAAAGGGGCATGAAGTGGTCCACATGGGGAGATTTGAGTTTTAGGAGGTCAGCAGGTGGAGAACAGGAGTTACTTCAGTCTTTTTCTCTCATTTTCATAGCAGAACGACTGTATGGTCAGTTCATCATCAGAAGCACCAGCCAGTGTGAGTCTTTACAAGATTGATACAGTTGAATCAGTTATTGATCTGAAGTTGGAACAGGTAATATAAAAATAAGTGATAATAAAATTTTTAGTAACATTTATGCATGTGTTGTTATTGCTTTTGTTTAAAACTGGAAACACAAATTAATGTAGTAAAAATATTCATTATAATCAAAAGTTAAACTATCAGCTTTTTTTGTGAACATGTCTAAATTGTTCACAATTTAGACATGTGTAATCTGGCATAAGTAGCACAGATTACACATAACATGTCTACTGCTCACAAGGACCACAGCTTCAGCTTTTCTGCATGTTACTCGAACATGGAGCGCATGCCCAATAATACCATTATTCAATCTAATGCAACACTATGCAAACATTCTGTCTGCGATGGTGAAGATTCACCTATTTCTGGATGCCAAGTGTTTAAAACTAAAAGTAAAACTGAAGGCATTATTTATTTATTTTTTTTTAGATAATCAATTTGGGTGACCTGAGAGTATTAAAATGCCATTAGATGATCAGTTTGTACTTAAATCTGACAAAACAATTCCTTGATGGCAACGTTCAGGCAGGAAATATCTCCTCTGCTCCATCACAGTTGAAAACAGTGATTTTCAAACTCCTAATCCCAATATCCATGTATTATTCACAAAAGAAAACGCATATTGAGTGACACCCATGTATGTTTTTTATAACTTTTTAACTATTCATGAAGTAAAAGAAAAATGAAAGACAAAGTTTGAGGTTATAAGTCTCAAAAATGTAATCTTGTTAGATTTAGTTCTTTAGTTACTTAAGATACATCAAAAATAACTCCTTGTACCATTTTCAGAGCATACTGTTTGGAAAAGTATAACAGAAACAAATTAGCATAATTCACAGAAAGGAGTCATCCATTTAATGGAAGTTACACAAAGATGTGTTGGAAATGAAGCAGTTTTGAAGAGTACTGGTCTCACAGAATAAAGTGGAATTGTTTCTAAAGTGTCCCTTTGCTTGGTTGATTATTTCCTGGGAAGAGAGCCAGGCGTTGGTGTCACATTCTAGCAGCCAAAAGTGGTTCTCTTCACAAAACACTGAATGCATTGTGGTGAGATGAGAAGAGTTTCTTTCTTAAGTTGGGGATACAGACAAGACACATCGTCCCTTTTTTTAAAATTGCTATTAGTATTTCTTACACTGGAAGACAATTTGTATTGTTGAGGAATCAGTTTATGTTCCCTGCCTTGCTGAATCCATCAAAGCAAATGGGACAAATTACTAAGCAGGGTAAAAATATAACTTTGAGCTGTAGACCAGTAACTTAAATGTCTTCTGTTAAAACAAGTCAGGTGTTCAAATAAAATGAGGAACAACCATAGTCTTAAAGGAAGAATGTATTTTTTTAAGAAAGGGAAGCTATCTAACCTGAATTAACTAAGATTAAGCTACATGTTTTGGAAAGTTGAGCTTAAAGGAGAAATCCAGGCCTTATTATGACCTGAGCTGAGCTGCAGATGTTGAACAGCTCAAAGTAACTCATCATCTTCTAAAACAAAGTCCTTGATGACCTTCAGTGTGAAAAGGGCTACAAAACCAAGATCAGAGCTCAACTTTAAACTTGCTGAATATAAAAATAGTAGGTCACAAAAATACAGCAGACTGTTAAACAAGTAAAGAATAAAATCTAGAAATTTGAATATGGGCTTCTTGAAAGAAAATATGCAGAAACCCCAGAAATGCAAGTTGTGGTTTTGTTTTAATTCAAACAAAATTAACGTGAAATGACACAACCAGAGCATGGAATACCTTTTAAAAATGAATCCTGTGGTTCTCCATTGTTAGTTACTATAGAAACCTGATGATCCTACACATTCGATGCTTTGTGTCTCCTGTCAACATAAATCCCATGAATTCCTTTTAGATTCATTAGTTCATGTTTCTGAATGTAATGAAGCATTTATTTTGACAGATTCTCCACAGTGAATTTGTCTCCCGTGGAGACAGCAAAGAACAAGTGAAGGTGGATCAGACAAAGCGGTAACGACTGCCTGATCTCCTAACAGAATGTGAAATTTGGAATAAAGGGTCATAAACTGAACAGTGGTGACATTTTGACGTAATTTTCTTCCTGATAGGGATTCAGCTTGTTGTTTTTAACATTATCTATTTGAAAGATGAGCTAAGAATTGGTGTTAGTGTTTAGATTAACACTTTCTCTACATGCAAGATCTATTCCCATATTTCCAATAGAACTACAGATGCGTTGAGGTTTACATCAAAATCAACGGAGAACATCTTGATTTTAGAGTTTACATTTAATTTAACAAATTGGGCATTGTCTCATGTTACATAAAGACCTCTCTTCTCCAAACATGAAGCTTTGGATATGTTATCCAGTATAAATTTAAACTATATATTTTTATATTTGGCAGCTTATCATATGTTTCTTAGGAGTTTAGGCTCTTAAAGCCCAACTTCATTGATTCCAGCATGTTATATTTTAGTCCTGTGTATTTTCTGTACAGGCTATAAATAAAACTTTTTCTGTTGTGTAACACATTTCACTTGTTGCACTGAGAATTTGTTGAGTTTTTGTTTATTTTTCTGGTCAATTAAATTGATTTTTACATGAGGTTGCCGGCCAGTTTTGAAGTTGCCAGTTTGATATTGATGTTGTTTTTGTGGGCATTGAAAACCACTTGAAGCCATTTAGTTTGGATTCCACTGCTGTTTCTGCAGAAACTGCTCAAATAGATCTGTTCTGCACTTGATGCTTGTTTTAAACAATTTTAAAATCGGAGTTTGATTTTGGACTCTGTGCATGTTTTCTCTACGTTCACACCCAGCTGCCCCTAGTTGGAGAGAGTTGAATGATTGGTATATGATATTAATATTTTAAGACAGATACCTGCCTCTCTGTCCTCTGTGGTTTAAATATTTCACATTTGGAGGCTGTGCAGTTCAAACATCAAGATTTCAAGACTTTTCTTTTTTCTGTTTATTCATCAACTACAAAAGAAACATGAGCTCACTGATAGAGCCGAGCCAAGCCACGGCACCGCTGGTTTCAATCAGGGTGAGGCGGCGTGTGGGTGACCCTGAGATGCATAAACGAGAACACGCTTACATGCTCATGATGTACTGTTCTCGTATCCCCTGGGATGCCTTCCATTTCTTTATTTCTCTACATTTTCTCCACTGCTTTTCTTCCATCCAAGGCCAAACTTCCTCTGCTGCCGTGCTTCAGGCAGAATTACATGTCATAGTTCCCTAGAAGCATATAGAAAAGGTTGTATACTGCACATCAGAAATGTCCTATAGAGCCACTGCACTTACAAATATATGGGTTTATGTGGTACAGATGCATATATGATGCAATTTGCATGCAACAAACACTGCTTCTGCATTTATGTGCAGATTTCTGTTGTATGAGCATTTTGACATTGGACCCATGCACAAGCTAGTTCCTCAGTTAAATTACAGGGTCAGATGTTGGTACCTGTAGCTAAAGCTTGGCAAGGGAGCAGTTCATGATTACCTCTGTGCTTCTGCTGCTGCTGCTGCTGCTGCTGCATTCTATTTCAATGTTAAAGACCCTGGGCCACTGTTGTTCTTTCTTCCTTTCACCGCATCCCACTTCGAGACACGTCAGGTGAAGGGAAGAGGCAAACAGATTTTTGCACAAAAACAAATAAGCAGACATGGTGCATGCAGAGACACAATGGTCCTGATCCCCAGAAGGAGAAAAGCCTGCGAGCGCAGAGAAATATTCACTGAACATCAATCTGTGGTGTCAGCTCGGTCACATTTCTCATTTCTCTGTGATCTCCTTCCAGTCAGCATCAGAAAGCCCCAATAAACTTCCCCCGGTGAGCTCTGTGTGTTTATTAGCATAGAGAGATGTGAAAGTGTCTGCCTACCTTCCGAATTTCTTTCTTTTTCTTTTTTTTCCCACATGTAAAAGAAAATATTTTATATTAAAGGAAAAATGACCTGAGTAGCAATATTAACTTGATTTATTAAGCAGGAGAAGCTATCTGAACCAAAGAGTCGGCATGGAAAGGTTTAAAAAATTTACAAATGGAGAAAATGTGAAGCAGTGGTGAAACTTCCCACTGGAATGTCTACCAAAACCACTCCAAGAGTTTAACTTCAACTCATCTAGAAGGTCAGAAAGAAACAGAATATCTGCAGCTCAGCAGGCCTCACATGCTCAGTGAACGTCAGAATTCATGATTCAATAAAGCCAAAAAGAATAAATAAAAAATGGTTTCAATCAGACAGGCTACAACTACTAATGTAAGGAAAAAGAATCATCCCAAAGTCTTTGAACATATTCTATAGACTGATGAGACTAAAGTGAAGGCTTTGTAAGGTGTGTGTCCCGTACCTGGGCTAAAGCTAACACACCATTTCAAAGAGAAAACAGTTTTGATAGTGTCATGGTCTGGATCTGCTGCTTTCGGACCGGGAAGACTTGTTATTAGTGAGAGACATGAATTTTGCTGTTTAAAAGAAAATCCTAAAGAACAATATCTCCTCTTCTGTTCGGCACTTTAAGCTCAAGTACAGTTGGTTTATGACCAGAAGCACTCCTGATGAAGGCTTTAGAATGGCTTAGTCAAAGTTCAAACTTAAGTCCAATCAAGATGCTCCAAAAATCTTGAATATGAGTGAAATAAATAGTTCTGCAAAGAAAAGTGGCTAAAAGATTTTTTTATCTAAAAGAAAAAACAAAGATTATTTGTAAGAAGGTAAAAAAGCAGGTTGGAGTGGGCTGGATGTAATCCTGCAGACCAACGTTGTCTTTTAATTAGCCAGCAGCAACTGTTCAGGGTCAGACTGCTATCAACATCTACAGCTGATCCACTACCAGCTACCAGCTGATCAATGCAGAGAGGAGGAGGACAGGTCAAAGGTTAAGAGAGAGGAGAGATGGAACGCTGTAAGGGTGGATTTCTGAGAACAGGTCACATGTATAAAAGCCTTGAGACCAGTAAGAGGAGGAGATGATAGCAGAGAGGAAGTGTTTGTTCTGCTGCTTCTCTGACGGTGTCTTTATTTTTTTAATAAGATGGAATAAAGTCTGCCTCTGGTTTCCTGCACAGATCCAAACTGGGCTGATGTCTGGCAACTTCATGCAACATTAAACATTGAGTCAGAAAATCTGATTACATTTTGAAGCTTTTTGTCTTTTCTTTGTTTACTTTTTTTTTCTCATAAGGTCATGACCGAATTTGAAATTTCCAGTCATATTCTGATATCATGTGGCGATAAAAGCTGCTGATTTGATTATTACTTTGCAATCGTTGTGCTAAACTCTGAGTAGAATGAAATTTTGAGTAAGAGCGGCTGTGTCTAAGAGTAAAGAATGTGGTGAGGGGCTTATCCATCTGGGAGGCGCTCCGAGTCCCCGCTCCGTTGAGGTTATCCAGGAATCTGATGAGGATGGCTTCCAGACGTCTACTGGGGGACGAGTTTCCGGAGTGTCTCACCAGGTGAAGGCCTGGGGGTCTGGGGGCGGATCCTCTGAGGAGATGGTATCTCTGATTCCTGGAGCCGTCTCGGCCCCCGTGGGAGGAGCCAGAGTTAGTCCCGTAACCCAGTCGCTGATAAAAGCCACATTTTTTCACTTTACTGTAGACATTTTTACTTAGTTTTATTTGAATTGATTTTTAAAGAGCAAGCAACAGACCTGGGAAAACAGCCAACAAAACAACAGCAACTTTTAGTCGGTAACAGAGAACAAAGAACAGCAGTTTGTGTTAATGAAGTGACTGGTTACACCCAGTTTGAAGGTTAATTGGAAGACTGAGAAAAATGTAAACAAAAGAAAACAATTAAATGATACACAAAAAGAGACTCAACATCTGTCCAAACTCTCTAAACTTTGCCATCTTTAGCCTTCAGATGTGCCTTAAAACTATGTGGCTAAGATTTTACAATATGCTTGAAACATCCATCACAGATAAAGGAAAGCTAGAAACACCAAGCAGTGCAGCGCCATGGAAACGCCATCCATTTCCTTAACTTGCCTGAGCTTACAACCAATTATCAAACAAGCATTTAATATTACATTTTTTCAAATGCAGTCATTAAAATCATCAAGCAAATACACATCAGGTCTGTTGATCAATGTTCCAGTTATTAATCAAACGATGGGTTTTTAGCCTTGATTTAAAGGAATTCAGTATTTCAGCTGTTCTGCAGTTTTCTAGAAGTTTGCTCCAGATTTGTGGTGCGTAGAAGCTGAATGCTGCTCCACTGAGTTTGGTTCTGGTTCTGGGGATGCAGAGCAGACTAGAAAGGTCATCTTGAGATATTAATATCTGTCTCAATATTGAAAGAATTGTAGATCAGGTATGAGTGCCTGATAAGCTTGTGAAGCTAGTGTTGTGTTTAAGTGTGCTCTGCTGGTGCAGAGTTATCAAATGTGTAATTCAATTCATTTATGTCTGTGTCTTAAAAAAGATACTAAGCCCCAGATATCGGCATCGTAAGTGAAAAAGTGGATCGGTGCATCCCTAGAATCTGAACTGAGACGCCGTAGAAAGACTTGTAAAGTGATGGTAATAAATGCTCTCCATCCAATCAGACTGAACTTCAGGCTGTTTTGCAAAGAAGAGTGTGTAAAAGTGTCTACATTTGCAAAGCTGGAGAAATAGTTTGAGGTGTGAAATGTGACGACTTAAGTTGTATGAATAATTTTTCAAGGCACTGAGATTACTTTATGAGCAACGTGAAGAGGGGGGATGTTTCTGCTGCCTTCCTGCTTAACATTTTCATATTCCTGATCATAAGGGAGTGAGTGAGCTGGGAAATAAGAGAGCAGTCTTAATCCTTTTCTCCCTCTTTGCTTTCGCTCCGTTTGAAATGAAAAGCACACATTTGTTCAGTTTGTTCTTTCTTTCTTCTTTCTGTGGCCCTTTAGCCCCCCCTTCCTCCTCCACACATCCCCTTTGTCTTTTACTCGCCCCTTATCCGTGGTCAGGATTTGCTCAGAAATGACTCACCCAGCCACAAATCGCCCATTTAGGAGTGAGGGGGGTTTAGTGGAGCAGAGGGAAGGGGGTGGCTCTGAGATGGAGATGAATTGAGTGAGAGCGAAGCGAAAGGGATGGAGAGAGGGGAGCTGGATGGTTTTTTTCCACCCTGCTTGGCTTCCTTGATCAGCACCAACAGCCGAGGTCTGGATCCAATCAGCTCCCTGCATTCAGCCAGGCAGAATAAGGCAGAAAATGTTTCTGACGGCGCGCACGCACAGACACACGTACAGTATCCAAACAGGACACACACGGACCGGCGGCCGTGTTGATCTGTAATAGAGTGCAGGCGTGGCGGGGAAGCAGGAGCCCCGACAAACGACAGCTCCTCGTACACATATCTGCTTGTCCTTATATATTAGCCAGAATTTACCCGGAATTAATGAAGCCACCGACATGTAGGTGTAAGCATCACAGTAATTGCACGAGCCTCTGCATCAATAATGTTCATTAAACTCCTGAACCCACTCCAGCTGACAGCTCGGTGTGTGAGAGTGTCTCAGCAGCGCAGCACTCGCAGTTTGGTGATGGATCACCACAGATTTGCATTAAATGCTTCTTTATTTGGACACGGATGGTTGGAAAAGGACGATTTCTTATTAATCATCTCGGCTGGTTGCAAGTTTCAGAGCTGCAGAAGATTAGAAAATCAGTACATCATCCATCTCACAACTTTCTAACTTGAAAATGTAATTCCTTTGCCTTGCTTTTGATTGTTTGCCAATAGTACTAAAAAAACCCAAATCATTTTGCTTCCAATCAAGATAACTCTGAAAACTGCTGGAAGTTTGAATGTGTGTGTGTTCCTGCTTTAGTATGAACTAATCACAAAAAGTAAGAAAATTTGTTTTGTTGATTACTTCTTAGTTGTCATCTTGAATAATCTTGAACCGTTGAGCCATTTTTTTTAAAATTATTATTAAACATAACCACATTTAACCAAGCAGCTTATTCTGCAATTGTTACTGGGTTGAGTTATTGGCATGTTGAGAAACACAGAATAATTGTTTGCAATTTAAAAGTTTATTAATTTAACAAAGAAATCCCAACTGCAACTGCTGGTCACCAGCTTGCTGTCTCACTGCTGTGGGATGTGTAAATCACAGGAGATCATCATTATTCTTGGGACCAATTAGGGCTGATTAACTTCTGATATAAACACATATGTTTGAAATACTGTAATAATAAGTCCTTTCTTGTAGAAAAATAAAACAGGTTTTAGGTGTAATGAAACTCCTATGCACAAGGGGCAGTAGAACATTTTTGCCGAATGTCTGGGTTGAGACCATTTTCTTCTATCTTGTAAAAACAAATTGCAAAACCAAAGCAGAAACTATCAAAATGACCATTTGTGTGTTGTGTTGACATGAAGCAGTTGTTTTGAATGTGGCAGGTAAAACACAGGATGGACTGAGAAAAATGACATAAAACCATAAACGTAAAATATTCAAATAACTTAGCTATAGTTTGGTCTGAGATTGCATTGAAAGTGAAAAAATGTAACATTTTTATCAGAACTTTATGACAAGACGAAGTGACGTCATAATTTCATTGCTAAAACAACTTTTTCAATCATTTTCATGCTCTGCACTTTTAAGTAGTTTCAGTTTTTAGCTGCACAACTTCTGGGTTTTTCCATTTTCATTGCTTGGTGATAGAACTGGTGCTAAACTAGAACCGCTTGGTGGAAGCCTTCCTGTAAATATCTAAGCTAAGTTTAGATATTTACTAAACTTTAAATTTTTGACCAAATATATAGAAATTTAAACAAGTTTGGTCTTGATATTGTTTAGTTATATTTTTACCAAAAAATCTTCTGTTGGATGATCTGGTCTTGCAGCTCTTTGGACTGCTTGGCAGAGGTGTTAGGCTTGAGACAATGTAGTGAAAGCTCAGTTATTCATGCTAAAATATGTAAATGTTAGCATCCAAACTTAATTGAAAGCACTATTGAACTTTCACTTTCAGTTCAATTTTAATTGAAAGGTTTTTAGATTTTGTTTTTTAGATTTCTTGCTCAATTTGTACAACAAAGACTTCTTGTTCTGTATGGCAAAAATTACATCTGATGTGTTTATGTGGTCAGGAAGTGAGATCAACATTTTAATTGGATGTTAAATACTTCAGAAAGTATTTATTACCATGTTACATGGTCAAACTTCATATTGAACTTTAACCTCAAAATATCTGTTTGAAAAAGCAGAAAGTGTGAAAATGCTCATCAAACATGACGGCATGAATGTGTTCTTTAGCTGCACAGTGCTTCAGCTCGCTCTGGAGGTGCCAACAGAAACAAATCATGTGGGAACAGTGAAAGCCAGACCCAGAGGTTTCCAGACCTGGATCTACTGCCAGGATTATTGTTTCTCAATCAGAAGCTGATTCTCCACGATGCCGGCTGAGATTTACCCCGGGTGACCTCTTTACTTCTTAACTGCTGGTTGAGTGAAACATTTCTGCCAAAACCCAGCAAAACGGTGCTAAAAAGACTCCCGTTCCAAGAAGCATGTGGTTCAGTTTATTAGGAGAATTCTCCTACTGAGGAGCTTCATCCAAGACGTCTAGCATGTAGTTTTTTTATTCACTTCAGCTGAACTTGATAGAAAGCAGTTTCTCCTCTCTGGAAGGCAGAGTGTTAACAAATTAAACCCATGGGAGTCTGCAGCCTGGACAGATGCTTGGCTATTGCTTCATATCTCCTCAGAGAAAGATTAAATTATGGCGAAGAACATCAAGTGTAAAAGAAACAGAAATTCTGTTTTCCCCAGTAATCCTCCAACATGATGTCAGTTTCCAGGAACCATCCAGGGAAGCATAAAGTTTTGTGCTGCATGACGTGTGTTTTACAAGCTGCGGTTGTCCTATAATCGCATAAAAAATGCAGAGCAAAGTTTAAATGACTTCAGTGAAGGAAACAAATCAGAGGTGTTATTGCAGCTTCAGGTAGAAGTCTAGATTGTCTGTAATCACAGGCCACCCAGCCGGCCCGGTGGGTGCTCATTTTTACATTCCCCACGTAGCAATCTGAGTTTGATCAAATCAGACTCAGAAAACACTTCCACCTCCCCACTCACAGCCTCACCTGTAATAAGAAGGAAAGGCTAATTAGAGAGATGTTAACGGAAAGCCTGACAGTGTTAAAAGACATTCAGAGACTCTGAGGCTCTCATACTTTTCAGGTCAAAGCACTCATCTTACAGGAGATGCACATTTTCACGGCATACCTAATTATCCGCAGCTTGAGGATGTCACATAATCACACTCCACGGGAGGAAAAGAGAAACACGCAAAGGTTCTGTCTGAGGAAACGTTTCCATCTGCATCACCACATAAACATTTTATTGATGCAAAACATGCAGGTACGTCAGAAGGTCTGCAGCTGGTTTTGTTCCTGATGAAGACCAAAAGCCTAACAACTTCACAAAGAGTTTCACCAGAATTACTAAACCGATACAAAGTCTGACATTCAGCTTGAAATGTCCTCCATTAAGTTTTTATCGCCATGACTTAAACACTACAAGCTTGATGCAAAATCTTTCCATCCATCTTGAACTTATTTGAGGTCAGTGTCATGGAGGTAAATACTTCAGCATCACTCCAGCAACACTTTGAATCTTATTCTGTAAAACCTGAAGGCATTCCAGCGAGTTCTGGGTCTGCCTCAGGGTTCCTTATCAGTTGGACATCATTAGAAAAAGGGAATGCACTCAGGAGCACGCACAATATGTGAATGTTAAGTGGACAGGAGACTGCTCCAAAAGCAGTAAGCGGACTACAGCACAGGGCATTTTGGGTAAATACAGCCAAAACAAGCGCATAAGTCTAGCTGTAGATGAAGAAATGGCTCGTGGTCTTTTACCAAAGACAAAGGAGAAATTACACAACCACTAAAATCTAAAGACATTCCATTTTTGTTTACATTTTGTGAAGGAGGAAGTTGCGCTAAGTGTATTCTTCAGAGGTTTTTACATTGTTTTCATCAGTGTTTCTTGGTTCAGCGCCACCACAGGCGAGGAGGGAAACAGGTTGCTCAAAGGGTTTGGATCGTTTGAAGCTCCACCTATAAATCTTTCAGTTTACAGCTTTCTTTCTCTCATCAGTGGAACTTTGTTTAGTAATATAATTGGCATTATTAAGTTCAAAATTCTCAGAAAATGTTGCCATTAATTTGTCAGTAAAACTAACCCAGTGTTCCTCTGGTTAAATTTATAAAGTTTGTTAAATATTCAGAAATGAGGGCATCAGCTGAAATCTGCCAATTTAAAAGCTTATATATATTATATTGACCTTCTATTGCATGAATGTTTCACTTCGCTGCGTTGTCTTGGTCGTGTTCAACCTGAAGCATTAGTGCAGCATCTGTAAAGTCTTTCAGTGTTTCAAGATTGTAATTTAGTGGCAGATTTTATTCTGTTTGGCTGTAAATTTAGGTTTCTGGCCTGTCATTTATTTATACTAGCTCAGTGTTTGCAGTAGCATACAAAGTGGTCTTAAATGTGTTATTCTTTCCTAACATCGTTACAGACCACATGTTAGCTGTTAGGTGAATTTTGACACGAACGAGTTTTAGTTGGAGCAAAATCAAGCCCAGCTAGGTTGTCCACGTCTCTTATTCCCTGTCGCTCACAGTTTGTTTGGTCCAAGTACTAAAAATACACAGTTCCGACTTCAAAATGAAGACATTTTGTAGCGGATCGTTATCTTAAAGGAAACCAAAGATATTCATCTCTCCCAATTATTTTAAGCCTCACAGAAACAAATGTATTTTATGTTGTGGATGCAAACCAGTCTGGCTTTCAGTATCAGTTTCTGCTGTGTAAAGTAGACTTGCAGTGTGCAATATGAACTCAAACCATAAGACAACCATTAGTCGATGTTCATGGGCTGGAAATCAATGCTGAGTCCTGTTGGCTCCGTTTTGTTGCCTTGCTGTGTGATTTTATGACTGTATTTTACAACCGTACTGTTAATCTGAGCTCTGTAAACTTGCTGGCTGGAGTTCATTCCCTCATAAGCTTTACATTTCTGTGGTGGTGTGTCTGAATCTGATGAACATTTGTTTCCATGTTGGTGTAAAATGCAAACCACTGTGCAGATATGCAGTCAGAGGCTTTTCAACAGAGTTGAGTTGGTTTTTATGCCACTTGGCAGCAACCGTCTGCAAAGAGAAAAAAGGCCTCTTATTTGGAGGTTGCAGCCTTTTTTTTTTTTTGTGCATGCATACTTCAGGCAGAAGGGGTTTATTAAGGCGAGGGGAGCCAGCAGTTGTGTAGAAAGGTTGTCTGTTTTTGTGTTTAAATGAGTCCGTTATTGAGTGTTTGTATGAGAGCCTGCATGTGCAGCAGCTGGGTGCTAACTAAGCACAGAGCTTGAGAGAAAAGTGGAGAGGTACTTGCATAACCCCTGAAGTTCAGAACCCCTGCAGGAGGCAGTAAAATGGAAAAACTTAATTAGACCTAATGTGTGTGCATCTGTGTGCACACTCGTGCTTTCACTCTCTCCTAACTCTTGCATGAGCCTTGTTTTTAATCCAAGTGTGTTGTATTCTATTATACATTTTTGCATCCTGCATCCGATTTGTTTACTTCCCCTGTTTTCGCGCTTTCTCTCTCTCCCTCTCTCTCCTACTTTCTCCTTCTCGTCTGTCTGAGCCTTTTAGTTCTCATCCCATCTGCTTGCTCTGTGTCAGAAAGCATCCATTTAAAATCCGAAGTCTCTGAGGAGAGAGCACGGGGAGGCTCAATGGGCCAAGAAAAATGCCAAAAACAAGATGCTTAAGAAGTCGTTTTGACTTCCCCTCTCCTTTCATTGCAGTCTCCTTCTTGTGTGGTTTACAGTTTAATTTCTTTCTTACCGTCTCTCGGTCGTTCCTGACCACCCTCTGATTGCTTCCTCACTGATGAAAAGTGAGGAGCCAGTAGATGAAAAGCGGTGGCCAGAATCCTTGATGAAGAGAAGGAACTGAGGATGATTCAGACGGGAAATTTCCTCTCTCGCTGTGGCATCGTGGGGTTGCATGGGGAAATAGAGATTGTCATGGAAACGGCAGTGCTTGAACGTGTGCGTGTGTGTGCTCTGAGGTGAGTGTGTGTCTGTCGACTTTCAGTTGTGGGGTAAATGAAGTGTGTGTAAAGATCAGTGATCATCAGAGGGTAATTTAATAGACTGTGTGTGTGTGTTTTCATGTGTGCAAGGTTGTCTGTGTCATCAGGGGTAATTAAGCAGAGTGTGTGATGTACAATTACTCTGTCTGGGTCAGAGGTGTGATACAGATGTACTCTGAGGCTTCTGCTGTCTTCAGGCTAATAGGAGCTTTTAAGAGCTCACTGTGCTCATGTGTGTGTAATGCTGCCAGAGAATGTGTGTGTTGGAACTACAATAAAGCAAAGAGCATTTAATGAGCGTTTCTGTTGTGTGTTTGTGAAGCTTTCTTCACGTTTCTGTGTACGTAAGTAATTTTTCAAACTATTTTGGGGTCAGCTGTGTGGCAGCTCTACACTTGTGAGATTATATTTGTTTCAAAGAGGAAAAAACTATTTGATTTTTTGCAGAGAATTTAATTCTTTGTTGGTTTTGATTCTCTCAGTGGGATGAATTCTTCTTGTCTGAGTCTTCGCTTCCTTTTTTTGAATAGAACTTGTACTTTGACACACTCATTGACAAAATGCACAGTCAGAAAACAAAGAGTACTCTTGTGTCTCTTTGTGGTCAGAAATGCAACAAAACTCCTGTTGATGTTGGAATTGTGATTTGAGAAAGTTTGAACTGACTGAGCAGCCCTGAGTCTAGTTTCCAGTCTGACTGTTCAAATAGAGATTATGATGAAGGTTGCTGATGTAAACTTTGTATTAAATACTGCTGTAAAAGTCATACATTTGTTAGCTTGTTCCATTTGTGTTTCAACCAATTAAAGTAATATAAATATATTATCGGCTTTTAGTAATTAGCAATCCCATGGTTTCCTGACCTGCGTTCCCAATGCGAGTGTGACGTCATTCCCAGCTCTAAACTCCAACTTTTGGAACAAATCAAACACTGCAAAAACACAAAATCTCTATTATTTTTAATCTAGTTTCTACTGCAAATATCTTAGGTTTGTCTTACTTCAAGTGTACTATCTTAAAAGTAATAGATGTTTGTATTATGCAAATAATTTGTTAATATTGATGAAAAAGTACTAGTTCCACTGGCTGGTTATTTTACTTAAATAAGACATTTTTTCTATAACTAGAACTTTTTCATCAACGTTAAGGAATTATTGACTTAAAACAAGTTCCTATATCTTGTTTAAAAGTTACTTTTATCATATTTTATTTTGATATCTGAGCTGTAAACTTGACCACAAATACTTGGTAATGTTTTGTGGTTTTGCAGTGCAGCATTAGCATCTTGTGACGTTGGACTCTGAGCCTAGATAGCAATGTTTACATCATTGGGATGATCATATCCACAACATATATTCTATTTTTTTTTATTATGTCATTAAATCAGTCAGCAACTTCTACACACTAGAGTGAATCGATACCTGCACGGGATTTATTTTCTAGATTAGATTTTTGCTGCATGTGAAGTTTGAATTTCTGTGTTAAGGAAACTTAAAAAGCCAACATGTGGATTAAAGGAGGATGTAGATCATTCTGAACCCTGTTGTTATATATAATGACGTTAAATTGCACAGGAACAATCTTGCCATGTTTACATGAGGACTCTACGTAAAGAGCTTTTATTCCACAGTTCTCCCTGAACCAGGTCAACGTGTCTATGGCATAAACACCTTTAATGGGCGTCATGCACTTGTGGCCGTCTGATTTAGAAAAAAACCAGCATGTAATTGGAAAAATGGATCAGTTGGTTTGTTTTGTCATCCAAGAAAAAATGCTAATCAGATTCAGACAGGTATTGAGGGAGTATTAACTTATACCAAACATTTTTAAACCATCTTTAATAATAAAGTTTGTTCTTTCATAATTTCTTTGGTTTTACAAGTTTTTAAACAAGAATAGTTTAAGCCTTTAAAGTAAAGTCAATCTTGACGGGGCATATTCGAAAATGCACTACATCAGCTCTAATAATAGAAATAAATTGAGCTATTTCTACGCATGACACCTCTCACTATAAATCTGTCATTTCTGTTCTGCATTACTATCCAGTTCTAACATTTGTACTTCAGTTGTTTTCTCTCCATATGATTCATTTGTAGAACAAACTTATAGCAGCAAACTCTGTTTGAATCAAGCTTCTGATGATGGACTGATGTCCTCACTTTTGACTAATACTAATACTCTAATGTACAGATGGATTAATGGCCGACTCAGTGACTAAAAGGAAGGTCCTGTGGTTTCAAAACAAGCCCAGATCATCATCCCTCCACCACTGTGCTTCACAGTTGGTATGGAGTGTTGTTAGTTTTCTTCCAACATGGTGCTTTCTTGTACCAATTTGTCTGAAGGAAGTCCAGAAGACTTGTGGTTCATTCAGGCTCAACTTTCCAGGCCTAAGTTAAGTTTAGATGACTTAGTTTTCAATCACTCAGTGTTTTTTTAATTGTTCTGATATGTATTTAAGAGACATAAGAGTCTTAGAATGAGTTCTTGTTTGTTTTTGGGTTTTTTGCAGTTTTTTTGCAGAACACTCTGGGATCAGATGTTGTGGTGAACTGGCTGGGATGTTCACTCCTGGAAGTATTAGCTGTCATAAATGTTTTAAATTGTGTTTTCTACTTCAGTTTGTTTTAAAATGGCCTTATGACCATTGACCGGTCCAGTGTTGAGGTCTGTCCACCTCCGTTTTGCGTTAAAACACACCGTCATGTTCCAGAACAATTTTTATTGAGGTAGTCACTGCGATGATCAAGTGTTTTTGCCCCTGCGAAGTCTGGTAGTCATGAAAAGTAAACTTGTTCATATTTTATTTTTAAGCTACAAAGTTTCTTGCGTTGCATTTGATAAAATCTTGATTTAAATCTTTTTATACTGATGATGCAAATACTGTTGTACAGAAGGTGAACACAAGAATTTCTGAATATTTATCAAACTGTTTTATCTCTTTGAATTAAGGGAATGTGCCTTTAAAAGGGAAAACTTGCGATGCTCAAAGGCTAAACAAACACAAAGTAGTTTATCAGGAATGACTTTGTGTTTATTCTGTGCTTCAGTCTAACGGTAGTCTTCTCAAACTAAAATATTGTTTTTTTATTTCTCTCCGTTGGGTTTTAGTGCAGTACTTATGCCTTGTGAACAGATGTGGTTTGAATGATGTTAATGTATTGATGGCTTCCCAAGGAAAAGGTTGTTTCATCTCCAAGGACTTTCGCACTGAATCTGGAAGCTAAAAGAGGTGCAGATCTTTGGCTCATCTTCTAGTCTAAACCTGCTAATAAAATCCATCATAATTACACATTTAAATCTCACTACAGGGGAGCCCTAAATGATAGAATATATTACAAAGTGTCCTGTCTCAGATTTGTATCTGACTGGAGTAAAAAAAAAAGTGGATAAGTCGGTTATTTTGTTAAAATCCTCCCTTTTTTTTCTCCACTTTTTTGCTCTCATATTTTTCCTCATTCAGTGTTTTAGTTTTTGGTTCATAGTAATTTCAACATTACTAGACATCCTTGACCAAAAGCGGCATTTAATTGGAGTCAGTCCTCTCTGTGTTGGTGTGAACTGACAGTCTGTGGTGTGTTTTCATGCCTCACTTCAAAGAACGAAAAGAGGGAGAGAGGCGGAGAAGAAGACCCTCCGATTATTCAGATTTGGGTTTATTTTAGTTTTTCACGCCTCTCGCTGAGGCTGTTTGTCCGTCCCTCTCAGGACTAATTCTTTCCACCTTGCTTCCCCACATCTCAAATCATCTGCTTTAGATTATCCCAACCGCTGTGAGTGGAGCCCAGTAGAAATGGGTAGTTTTCACGGGTCTCTCGCTCTCCCTTTCCTCTAATCTCCTCCATGTTCATGACACTAATACAGAGACTGATCTAAGCCCTCCTGCCTCTCTCTGTGACATTTATCACTGTGCTTCTTAATGCAGCCAGCCTGCCTCTGTTGACGAGAAATAAGGATGACAAGCATGGCCTATTTTCTTGCTTATGATAGGCTCCTCTCCTTTTGACTTTTTTAGGGGGGAGTATTCGCACTGAAGAGTGTTTACTAAAGTGTCTCGCAGCATGGTTGACAAGAATTTGACATTAAACTTTGATCGTAAATCTGGCATTTTACTGTCGGCACTAAACTGGGATCCATTAGTGTCTTAGATTGTAATAAATGATGTCGGATAACGCCCTCATAAAGCCTGCATCTATTAAAAACATCACTAAACATAACATCCACTTTTGCCATCCTTGTAAAGCATTTACATGCTATATCCGGTTTTGATGGACGATAACAAGAGATGAAATTAAACATTAATGCGTTCATTATTAGAGTGCCAATCAATAGTTTGTTTCTTTGAATTAATGGAGTGGAGCTGAGAAATGTCCACACATTGTCAGATTTCCACTGATATTTAAAATGTAATATTAAATTAATTGAATTTATGCAGCATTTTTATGATGGTGGCTCAAAGACCTTTCACACATTAAGGCTGCGTTCACACTGCAGCCTGAAGTGACCCAGTTCTGATTTTTTTGACATAAAGCGACCTGTGTCTGATCTTTTCATGACACAGGCCGGTTTCCTTCTGAATGTGATCCAGGTCACTTGAGTATCCGGTACGTATCCGATTCAAATGTGACCTAACGTCCAGGTTGCATTCATCCGACCTGAACGTCACTGATACTCGACAGACATCGCTAGTCTGTATTCTGATACGCACAAGCGGGAAGGAAAGCAACAATCATGGCGAACTGTGATGAGGATTAATATGCTGCCTCCGATTGGACAACAACTCCAAATGTGCAAGCTATGCTCCACCGTTGGCGTCCGTGTTTATCTCTGAAAATACTGAGCACCACTTCTTTTTATGGCTGTTGGCAAAACACTGAGAACACTGACATTATTGCGCCCTCTAATGGGCATGCGGGACACTTTCAGGTCGTTTGCCCGTTCACGCTGGAGAACACATACAGCTCACATATATTTGGAAGTGTGAATCATCATCAAAAAAATCAGATTTGACAAAAAATTGGAATTGGGTCACTTCAGGCTGCAGTGTGAATGCAGCCTAAGTCTGCTTTCTAACACACACAACATTCACACCCTCTTACACTGATCTGCAGATTGGTAGGCAACTTGTGGTTGAGATCGCTGGGTAAGTGCACTTCTAAAGATAGAGGAATAAACTAGAAATGAACCCAGAAGTCTCTGACTTCCAAGCTACCGAGTGGCTTAGTGGAGAAGGAACAGACGGTACAGAATTAGCAGGAGACAGCCGTCAGAGTGACTAGTTAGTTTGGAAAAGCAAGAAAAGTTCTCAGGGGAACGTCAAGCTGAAGGCTAATTAATGGAGGGTGGGATAACTACAAAGCTAACAGGCTAGTTATTAAGCTAACATCTGGACAATATGGCTCCTAGTCTAAACAAACAGCGAGCAAGAGGCCTTTCTCTTAGCTAACTGCATGTTTATTGTCTGTTCTTTGAAAGAACAGCTGGTTAACATTCAATTTCAGCTCAACTCAGTTTATTTATGTTGTGCTAATTCATAATATGAACCATTATCTATGCTCATATTTACCATCTGATGTCCTTACAGTGTTAATGTTGTAATTTTTGCGTTTTTTTCTTGAGTAATCTTATTGCAAAAAGAAGAACATAGGTATTGAAAACAAATATGTGATTCTATTTATTTTAAGGGGAGAAATGATTGCTCCTAGTTGCAGAATATAGTTGCTTTATGCATAATTTTAGTTAAAATATCAGCAGTCATTAAGTTTTGTAGAAAAATGGAGAGAAATTCACACTGCTCCTGTGTATGACCTGATCCATTGAAAAATGAACATGCCAGCTGTAATGACCTTTTTAGGTGCATTGTCTGTATAGCCTATACAGAATAATGGACTTTTTAGCACTTGATTAACAGAAGGATGACAGCCACCAAAGGCCCTCTCACAAAAGGCAATTATTCAGCTGTCTCTCTGTCTCCCCGGCACTTGATAAATGCCACTAATGCCTAAAATATAAATGGCACAATAAAAATAAATATCACTTTGGCCCACATGTTGTGTTTCAATGCCAATCTGTAAGTTTGAAAAGAGGGGAAAGTAGGACAGGGAAAGTTGGATTCATCATCCTTAGCACATTCTATCACTTCAATTGAATATAAACACTGCCTCCTAATTTAGCTAGCATATCCTTTCCCCTGAGCCCCATCTTGCTCTTACAGCCGGTTTGTGTCATCCTGGCATCGTCTTCCCAGATGAAGCGGCAGATAGTGTTTTAAAACCAACCAGCCCTCTCCTTTCAACTTTACTCTCTATTCCCTCCACCAAAAATCTACTCAGGCTTCCTCTGCTGTCCCTTTGCTCAGCTCCTCTCTTCTTTCATCTGTTTTTCCCTCTGCACTGTCAGAATGAACAATTTGCATGAATCACAGGCTCTCAATCCAGGCCCAGTTGTAGTGACATCCCCCTGCTGGTTTTGTTAGCATAACCACACTTTGCAGCTCCAGAGAGGTCATTATCCCATGTCCAATGTGATATCTCTGAAGGAAAGCAAAGTCATTCACATAATGTTGCTTCTCTTGCACATATACCCTAACAACATCGTTTCAGTGAACCTTAGATTGCTTGATTGGTGTGCATGGCTGTGTTTTCCAGGAGAGTTGGCAGAACCAGGGAGTCATTTGCATAAAACAAAAAGGAGCTCAGACTTGCTGCTGTTCCGCTCTTCTGTAATTGTACAGCTTCTCAAAGGGAAGTCTGCATGTAATTCAACTACAAAGAGAAAAAAATGACAGTGTGTAATTGCATACTTAAAGTGACTGTGAAAAGTTTACACACCCATGTTACAATGGTTGGTGTTTGTGACATAAACAATCATCCTGCAGCTAGAGCTACAGCATGCAAAATGTTTCAAGGACTAAATGATCTCATTGTACAGAAGTGTTGTCGTCAATAACTAGCAAAATTTTAAAAGAGTAATGCAACAACTGAAAAATGTATTTGAGTCCAAGAAGGGATGAAATTATAGATCAAACCTAGATAGACAATACAATTATCAAATCAATAGAACAATAACTTTATGGGAGGAAAGTTTTAGAAAACTCAACCAGAGTTCACAACTTCATCTGTTGGGTCACCTGAAAATGGTCGTGGATAAGCAATGTCCAATCGCTATCAGTGTTAGATATTTGGAAAATGTTGCTTGTTAGCTGATATTGCATGCTGAAATATGGGATGCTAACAGACTCCTTCCAAGGAAGGCTTGACCTGAATGTAAATGGAAAGGTGCTGCAGCATAGTAATGATTTATGTACACACCCATGTAAAAATGCTATTGCATCTTTTAGATTATTTTTTTTTTAGATATTTTCCCTGTTGAAGGATTGTTTTATGTCTCATCAAGCATAAACCTGGTGTTTTACCGGGTGGTGCTCACTTTTTAGAGAAACTGTATTCTTCCACATGGTTGGTTTGATATTATCTTTTAGCTCTGCATGAATCTGCTCGTCCAGATCAACATTTTCTGAGCCAGATGCTTTGTTTCTTTCTCATTTCTACTCAGAATCCTCCTAAAAACTGCGTGGCATTAGCCTTTCTGCAGTGTGGACTTGTACCTGTCAGTGAGGTCTGGATGGGGTCCCAGGTTAACAGCAGGTGATCATTTTGCCCAGTGGTTTGACTAGCTGACCGTTAGCAGTCAGATGGAGAAAGCCAGCGACAGCAGAGAACTGGACAATGAGAGGGGAGATACAGGGCATGTGGAGCGGGAACAAATGGGAGAAAGGGAATTAGGCAGGGTCAAACTGGAAGGGCTTGGGGATGTTAAACACTTTCCAGGCACAATTGTGCTCATTTCATTCTCCTCAATTAACACCCTCACCTCTCTGTTCTGGTTCTGCTTCTGTGTCTGTCTGTGTCGCTCTGCTGGACCGAAAATCTTTAATCCGTTTCAGAGACAAAAAATAAGGTCCAAAGCAAACCTGTGTTTGCTGATGTTGTATGCTCGACTTCATTCTTGTTTCAATATTCAACTGAAACATGAGTGGAGAGGCAAACTTGGCTCACACCAACCCAAAGTTGAAAAGGCTTTGCCCCCCTCCAGCTGCCGAAACAAGCAGGGAGAGGGCAACAAAAGGGGAACCGACAGCTGGACAGACATAAATGTAGAGCAAAATGTCTGCAAAATGTCACACAAAAAGCAGCTGGGAGAGTGAATGAGTCCCATTCAGCCTGATCCCAGCAATGACTGCACCCTCACCAAGGGATTACACTGAGAAGAACATTACCACACACTTGTAAGAGGATTGTAACACACGTGCTATCATCACCACTTACAATAGAAGAAGAACTTCAGCCATCAATTCCTTCCTTTTTCTCTTCCTCCACTCACTCCCTCATTTCAACCCCTCCATTCCCTCTGCAGAAGCCTTGGAGGATCCGTCCAGTGCCGGCGCAGTGGCGGGCGCGGTCATCGGCTCCCTCCTGGCCCTCCTATTGGTCGTGACTCTCGTTGTTGTCCTCCTGACCCGCAGCCGCCGCCAACAGAGGCGGGGCTTCCCCAGCAGCGGGGACTCCGTGGCAGCGGGCAACGGAGGCAGCAACGGTTCGGACTACGGCAACAAAGCCCGCCTGCTATTCGCCGGCTCCGGAAACGGCAGCAAGAACGGAACCGGGGCGAACAACAACGGGCCGGTGTACACGTACCGGGAGGGCTGCGACGCCACTGGGACCCTGACAGAGAAACCCAACAGCTACCACCACCACCTCCACCACACCCCAGCCGGAAACCGGCCGACCCCCCATGACATCCTCCTCTGCGGTGAGATGGATGAAGCTGAGAGGAGGAAGTTTAACCTGGATGACAGCATCGAGGAGGAAGACGAGCGATACAATCGATTTGCAGGCGGCGGGAACGCGCTGCCTCCAGCGTATCATGTTCACAGAGGTCATGGCGGCGAAGCAGAAATGGATGTCTACCTCGACGACGACATGGAGTCCCAGAGGGACGGCTCTGTCATCTCCCGGACTGCCATTTATGTCTGAGGATGTGGAGAGGAGAAGAAGGGTCTGGAAATCAGAGGATGAGATGGAGGAAGTGAGAAAGTTAAAAACAACTTCCTGTTCAGCACTAAAATTCAAATCGCCTCCATTAGCTCGACACCTACCTGCTTAAACTCCAACCTGACTGCAGAGTTGCCATCAGTAATTTCCTCTATGCTTCACAGTTCCTGTATATTACTATCTAAAGAGAACTACGAGAACAATAAAAACAGAAAGAAGTTGTTGTGATGCTTGTGAGGCAAAAGTTTTGCGCTGTGGCTCAGTTTGTGACCGTGTTAAACTGTAACCAGGGGAGACTTGATTCAGTGTAAGTCAGAAACCTTAGCGGACTCTTGACGCTACGCTGCTGATCGCTACCTTCTTCTCGCTTCAGCTTCGCTGTGTGATTATGTGCAGAGTGACTCCAGTGTTTGTACTGTAAACATTACCAGAAATCGCAACTAGAAACATAATAAACATCACAAAATCACCCAGATTGATGTAAAATGTTCAGCTTGTTAACAGCTTCTGTGGATGTCGCTGTTGCTCTTGTGACGAAACCTGAACCTGAATTTATATTAAAAAAACAAACTCTGAAAGACTAAACTTGTCGTCCTGGCAACAGTGAGAGACTCCTTCTTAATCGCCGAGTGCTGGCTCTACTGGGGGCTCGCTCCCCGCGACACCACCTGGTTTCCCGATGGGAGCCGCTGAAGTGCGGGGCCCCATGCTGAGTCACATGACAGACTTACCAGTGTGTGCTAATGTGTGGCTGGCTGTGGTGTTAATGATGTGCATCATCCGTATATTGGGCGGTGTGTCACTGTATCACAGTTGTTGCTGTTGTTGTTGTAGATGTTGTTGTTGTTGTTCTTGTGTAATGGTGTTGATCTTGCTTGGAAAAAGATGCACCGAGAGCCTTGGGGGTTTCACAAAGTTTCACGTTGAGTCTGTAATGACTCATTAAATGAATAAAAAAGTTGCTTTTCTTTGTTTCCAACTCTACTTCCTTCTTTTTTTTTTTACCTTCTTTACTTTCTTCCCACTTGTTTCCTTCCTTAGAGGACTGCTCAGTTGTTTTATGTTCCAGTTTTATATAAAAAGTTATATTTTTGTCTGTTCCGGCTCCATGTGTTGAGTGAGATATCCACCAGCATTGTTGGACGTTATTGGATATCACGTATCACTTTTTCAGGGCCTTTTGAATGTTTTAGGGTCTTTTTCTCATTATTAAATATTCAAGATGCATTTATGAATATTAAATTTCTCACTTATACAATGTATGTTAGCATATTCAAGCTTTGTTAGAAATAGTAAAGATGTAATCTTACCGAAGGATTCCAGTGGAGTAATGAGCCACAACTGCAAGTTTAGATCAGAAAACTTTTTGGGGCGACATTGGGCACACACTCACCGGCCTCTTTATTAGTCACACCTATTCAGTCACTCATTAAGACAGGTAGCAAATCAGCCAATCACATGGCAGCAGGATCCAGATGTGGTTGATTGCTGCTGTTTGTGTATTTCAAAACCTGCAAATGCTCCTGAAGGACAATGGTGGGCCTAATAAGGTGGACAGTAATCTGTTCTTCAGGATGCGCTGGAGATGTGATTATTCAATATTAATCTGAAAAAAGTAGTTCAGGTAAACCTGAAAGGCTAAAGAGCTTTAATTACCCTCAGGTGCAATATGATGCATAAAATACAGATTTAATAAATATCCAATAAGGTTTAAGAGCAGTTTTAGATTAGATCTTCTTCTGAGATTACAAATGTATCTTTTGAAAGTCAGGAAAGATGAGCCTGAAATTATTTGTGGCAAATCTGGAACACTAAATTCTCAATGCATTTCTTAAAAGTTAGAATCAAAAATTTTTTTGTGACATATTTTCTGATTAACAAACGTTGAAAACAGAAATGTTTTAAGACACAAGCTCTGCAGCTCTGATTGTTTACCAGAGATGAAGCTACGTGTTTTCCCATCTTTGTTCTTCAGGCTTATTTGAAATGTTTTCAAATAAGAAACAGTTTCCTGTTTCTCTTGAGAAATTACAAGTAGAATGTAGCAGTAAATAAAGCACAGCAATTTATGTGAGAAATATAATGCAGTAAGTGAAGACTGAAGTCTACGGAGATCAGGTGTAAATAAAACATTTAATTTGAGAAAACATTTTAATTAACAGCTTGTGTGAATCATTTTTATGTCACTGCAACAGTGAAGTGACCCATCCAAGAAAACCACCACAAAACGGAAAAAAAGCCGCTTGGAAGAACGTAGACTGGCTTACACACGGAGGGAAGGTCACAACTGAAACATTTCAAGCCATAGAAAACTCATTAACTGCTCAGAAAAATGAACTCTAGAAAATATCAGGCAAACAACATGTATAAAAATTCACAATTTTTATTAAATGAAAACTGGCAGAGGCAAATTTAGTTTAATTAAGTTTTAAAAAGGCATTGAGCGTTTTAGATGCAGCACACAGTGTAAACTACACTCAGAAGGTGGCAGTGCTCACTTTATTCAAGGTCAGCACTGTTTCTAATTTGGCACAGGAGCATCCATCAAATCTGCCGTTAAAACTGAAAATGATCTGCCTTACACAGTTTGTTTATTGCAAGTTGTTTGTTGCAATTAACAAAACAGTGAAATAAAGAGTTTCTGCACGTTTCCAAAACTCAACGTTACATGAATTACAAAATACTTGCTTATTATGCCTTATTTTTTACTTATCAAATCACTTAAACAAGTTGGATATCTTTCCAACTTCAGTAGTTTTTTGACAAAACTGTTGATATCCCTTTTTCCAAGCTTAATCGTGTTTTAACGTTCACCTCTGATGGAGAATATGACCATGAATAAGGTTTTAACTCCCTAAACAAACTGCAGCGAGGCGTTAGATTTTATTACAATATCTTATGTACCGTCATAAAAACGATAAAAGTTATAAAATAAAAATATTTCCAGCTTCTTTTTTAAAGATAACTGTATGTAAGTGAGTGTATGAAACAATCAAAGCCACACAAACACAATTACTACTCTTGAAAAACATTTCAAACAGGCATCTTAAGGACACCAAATGCATAACGTATTGTGATTTGTATCACTAACCTGTACACAGTATTTGGAACTGCGGTGGAGCCCCGACTACCCAGACTTTTCTGTGGAACGTGACTCCAAATGATTCGTGGAAAAACCTTATTTATGAATTTTTTTTTTGTAGATATCTAAATAAATACCTAAACACTATCCTACTTCACATGTTATTGGCGGACATTTGCAGAGCAACCAATCTGGGATCCCCATGTATTTTTCCAGGTCCTGATTGGCTGAACGCTCAGTAACAGAAATAAAGAAAAGCATCAATGTTAGGTTCTGTGGTAGTGCAGGCTCCACTGTGCTTATTAATGCATATTAAGGTATATTTGGTTAGAAGCATTTTTAGAAGAGATCTTAAGTATGTATTTGCCGAACCTGTTCCCTCATTATTAACTATAATCACATTTTCCAACATGTTGATGCTTTTTTATAACAAAATGTGGAGAAAATAGTAAAACTAACAGTTCCAACAATACAGTTTTTGAGTTTTAAATATCCTTATTGTCACGATGAATAAAGATGATAATGATAGGAATCTTTCTAGAGTAAAGATGATCGGCCTGCCTGTGCTATAGTAGTTAATACATAATAATGCCTAAATTCCTCAGCTACACCAGAAGAGTTTTGTTTCTCAAAACAAAACTGTTTAAACATCAATTAGAAGAAGGAATGAATGAACTAAGTTTCAAATGTACAGCCTAGATTTCAAGTATTAGACTTTTAATAACTTTATAAGAGCCTGCAGAAGCTCTGCACTTACAACGGTTTTTCAGTTGTTTCATCAGTTTCAACATAAAGAATAACAGAAAAAAGAGAATTTCTAATGAATGTTTTGATCTCTCCCTTTTTATATTCTCATGATCCAGTGTACTGTGAAAGAAAAAAGTATTGTCAACATACTATAGCTGTTATTCCTCAACATGAACTGTAACTGCTGTCGTGTGAGTTGGAAATCTGCAGTTTTGCTATGAAATCAGGAGCTGAAATGTTTGGATTTTATATTGATTTTTTTCTGTTATAAAGGAAAGCTGGTTCAGCTCTTCCACCGCCGAGCAGTTCCCTTGTTGCCGATTGATGTTGGACATGCTGTGCAATCTGTTGTTCTGTAAATGAGACAGTTGATCTGCTTTCTTACTAAATATTTCAGTGGAGACTCTGCGTACCGCCGCATCATTTGTCTGCACAAGCTGCCAATTATGTTGAAAAGCTTGCAGACAGCTATAGTGTAACTTCAGTTCTTACACATATTGTGTTTATTGTTTCCCTACAGAAAAAATGGGATGTGGGGTTTTATTTAGGACTCTGTGGGGTGCATCCATGCTCCAAGAATCAATTTTTCCCAGTAACTATATGATATCTCTCTGAGCATAAATTTATACAGTTATTTCTGTTTTGTTTACTGTGCTGTATTATATTTAAATGGAGATATTTTTGTTAGAGGGATGGGTAAAAATAAAAGCCCCGGCTTTTTGAGGCCTCCATGTGACTATATCCAGCATCTGGTCTCAGCGTTTTGTTTCTCCAGGGATTTCTAAAGGTAATATTAAACTGGGATCACAAATTTGGTGCCTAATTATTCCCAGAGTCTTGTAGCGTGGAAGCACCCTCAGCGAGAAAAGTCTTCATCGGTCATAACTTTTTGTTTCAGCACAACCCAGTTTCAATAAAAGAAAAGCATTTCAAAAAGACTCTGCAGAGAATCTGGTAATTAATTATGCTGCTCTGTGTTATCAGTCCATAAATACCAAACTGCCTCAACTTTCCTCCTCGCTGCACCTGCTCTGATTTGCTGTGTTTAGTTCCTTCAACAGACCTGCCACAGGGACCTATTTCTGGTTCTGCAGACTCTACACAAAAACTCTACAGTTGCTTTGTCACAGCATCTTCAGTTAAATCCACCATCACACCTGGATGCTCATTATGTAACGCACCGCATACTGTACTGTGCAGTTTGATGCATTTGTTTAAAATAACACTGTAATGTGCAATCTGTGTTTATCATGCAGTTTATTCTAGAGGTCTTTCCATTACATATGCAAATACAGGTTTGTTTCAGCAAATTTGAATGTTTAAAAAGTTAATTGATTTTAGATATTTAGTTGGAAAAGTACGGATGAAGAGAAAGGTTACTGGAAAAAGATTTTAAAAAATACTTTAATTCTGACTTTGATTTCAGAATGGTGATTTTTTTTTCTCAAGATTAAAGTTAGACTTTCAAGAAACAAAGTTAGAATTACGACTTTTAAATGTCTTTTGAAGTCAAAATCTGAACTATATAATAATTTTAAAAATGTGATGTTTATAGTGTTTACTGAGAGATTTAAATAATGTTATTTAAAAGAATGATTAAATAAAAGGTTATGTTTTATTCTCCATACAATCATGGAGAAGACAGCTGGCCTGATGGCTGTCCATCAGAAAGGCGTTTCCCTCTGCAAGTCATCGTTCTACAACCTGACCCCTTCATGGTTAGCATGAATCTAAATATTTTCTGAAATATTCTTTTAATAACTTAGCTTTGCTATGATATTTTTATCTGAGTTGGACATGTATTCTTTCTGTTTTGGTGCCATTTGGTATCTGGGTCAGGCTTTTTCTGCAGCAATGACTGCAACCCTTCAGTACATGATGGTGAAGAGGGGAATTCATGGTTTACGAGTCCATCTGCTGTATTTCATGTAAAGTCCTGTGATGTGGGTCATAACCCAAAAACCAAGATTCTAGATTCAGCATCTGAAATGTGTAACTTTTGTATGGTAGGAACCGGATAAGTTTGTTTTAACCGCTGCTGGTTGTTCATAAAATTGAGTTGTATTAGGTGGTACAGGTACGATGAGGATGGAATGATGAAGGCTGGAGGGAAATCGTACCTTTTGTGTCCTGATTTAAGATTTCCCTAAACAAACTGGAAGGTGTTGCTGACAGGAAAGATATCCTGGTTTTCCTGTTGCCTTCTCAACCTAACCTTGGAAAGATAGTGGAAAGATGGAAACAACTTTCTAAAGTGACATTATTGTACTGAAGCTACTGTGCTTTATTTGACTTCTTGAGCTACAGATTAAAGAGCAATATTACCTAAATCTATATTTTAAAATTTTATATCATGTTATGTTATTCTCTCATCAAAAACACAACTAGAGAGTCGCTTTGATTCTTTCATGCATGTTTGAGAAATCCTTTACTCCAACCATTTAGCTCTACAAAACACCTGGTTGGACGTTGCTCCACCTCCGAGGCGCAGCTCCTTCAAATCAGCTCCTCTCACTTTCCCCACTCAGCTCCTTCAGACTAGCCAGCAGCAATTAGCAAACACCTGGTGGAACTTCTGAGCTCATTGTAGGAACTACTTCTCAAACCAACGCTGGTAAAAAAACTTTGTTAAAGGATCAATAGAGCAGGAGTTTTTGAAGAGACAGAGGCCCAATTTCAAGGTGTTAAATTACAAAGTTAAATTTCTTTTAAGTTATATTTGATATATGTAACATTTGTATAACAGCTAAAGGTAAAATAGATATTTGTGCTATAAAATGGCACCATGTGCCTGAAAAATACATAATACTGCTCCTTTAAAGGACCATATCACCTAAGAATCCAGTAACAGAATATAAAATACTGTTTGAATATATTAGAACATGTTTGATCTGTTTCACACCTCCTTGATTCCCTTGTATTGATTTTTTTCCCCTTGCTGTTCCTGCGGCCAGCTGAAAGCGGGATGTGATAATTACACGTCTCCCTCTCTGATCTTTCGCTCACCATGGCGCCTCATGTCACATGTGCCGCTGGAGGCTGCTCTTATGAGCCTCACCCCTGTAGAGTCTTGTCCTTGCCTCTGTGAGTGTTGGCCCCCACTCCATGCAGAGCGCTCAGTAACAGGTCAGTTGGCTCTGTCAGAAAGGAAAAGGGGCCAGAGGGGAGGGTGGTAGTTCTGCGCTAGATCTGGGGAATACCAAACAGGCCGGGAGAGAAAAGGAGACTTTCTCTTCTCAGATTAGAGACATGGAGTCTGAAAAAGAGTAGAAGCTGGGCAGAAACTGAAACCATTTCCCCCGCAGAGAGCATGAGAAGACTGCAGCAGTTAGCTTTTTTGTGTTTAACCCACCTGAGACTGAGTGCGTCTGGAAAAACCAAGTTATCCGCCTCGGATCCAGGAGTTAGAGACGGCCTGATTTGTAACTTGTGAAGCCCAATCTGTTGGCTGCAGCACAGACATGACAGAGATGTGAAAAGGAGCGAGATATTTTTCAGGATGGGATTTACAGCTCTAACAACGAAAGCTGGAGGTGGAAGGGAAGTCTCAGGAGTATTTCTGAGCGGTATTCCGGCCCTCCACTTGGAGATTGGCTGCTTCTGCCCAACAACAACTGACAGTCCTTTTCAACCAGACCAATTAGTGAAAACAGGGCTGTCCTGTTCAGCTTCCCTCAGCTCAGCCTATCTGCGACAGATCTTTTTAATTGTAAAGAATGTTCAGCAGTTCTCTGGAGACTTTTCTGAAGGGGGAGTGCATAGAAAGGCGTTTTAAAATTCCCTCTCTCTTTGCTTCAGCTCTAGCGCCCAGCACAGGCTGTTCCTTGCATGTTTAATTCAGCAGAAGGCATAAAAGTGCTGTACATTATCTCTGCTTTGCTCTGAGGGGATGGGAAGGAGGGAAAGAGAGAGAGAAAGAGGGAGTCAGGAAGAGGCTGGAAGAAGAGCCCTGCTAGTTATCAAGAACAACTTTTGTTGTAAATGCTGTTAAAGCTGAGCTTCAGTACAGCCAGCAGGGAACTGCTTCCAGTTTCTTGAAAGGCTTTCACTGTTTTTCTGCTTTCTACTTCTGAGCTGTGTGTTCATATTTTTCTGTAATATCTACAAATTCATTATTTTTTTTCTCTCTATCCAATTTAGATATAGAGCCAGTATTATGTAAAATCAATTATTTTCAGCTTTACATCATGTTAGAAAGTTATACCCTCATCAAAAACATACCTAGAGTGTTGCCTTCATTCTTTCAAGCATGTTTGAGAAATCCTTTAATCTCCATGGCAACCATTCAGCTGTGCTAAACACCTGGAAGGACCTAGCCCCGCCTTCCAGGCGCAGCTCCTCCTCGGGGCTGCAGCTTCCTAGCTTCTGCCTCACAGAGCAGCCCTTTCCTCATGACTTCCCCTCTCAGCTCCTTCAGACTAGCCAGCAGCGATTAGCAAACACCTGGTGGAACTGCCTTCTGCTGAGTTTCTGTTGTTAAAGGGTTAAGTCATACCTTAATGATCGCTGAACCAAGAAAATCGATAACAATCTCTTTTTTTAAAGATTAGTTATCGATTTAGTGCAATTTGCCGACCTCAGAAGGTCTTTTGTACATAGAAGAAGGAGAAGGAAAGCATTTTCTCACCTGAGAAACTTTATGCTCACAAACAATAGATGTTGTGACCTCAGTGGTTTTACACAGGACATAATCCCAATGTGTGTTATTTCTCAAGGCCTTTTTGTAAAGAATGTTCTAAAGCTTTTTTTCCATTCTGCTCTGTAGTGAAACATTAGCATCAAAGTGGATTTTTTTTTTTCATGTAGGAATATAAGAACCTTCTTTGACTGTAGGCAGCTGTAGGTAGAAAAGGGGCATTGCTGCACTTATATTAAGTTATTATTTAAAACTTTAACATATTTTGATACCAGTAACCAAAGCGTTTATACCTTATATAAATAAATTGTCTTTTAAAGCCTACCTGATTTTTGGTGCACACAAACAAAATCTTAGTAATTTTGGTTCAGTTTCTAGTGCAAATATTTTAGCACACTTAGACAAAACTAACTTTAAAGTAACTTTTCAGAAGAAAGCTGAAAAGTTCCTTAATATTGATGAAAACGTTCTGGTTCCACTAGTTGATTATTTATTCATAACAAGATATTTTTTCCTATGTTAAAGTGAAATAATCTGCCAGTGGAACTAATACTTTTTCATGAATATTAAGTAATTATTGACCTAAAACAAACACGTATATCTTGCTGAAAACTTACTTGTAAGTTAGTTTTGATCTCTTTCAAGATATTTTCATTAGAAACTAGACATTAATACTTGATAAGATTTGGTGTTTTTGTATTGTTTGTCTTGAGTGTATTGTGTGACTGAAATCTTTTGACTCGTTTTTTTGTGTATTTTTTTTGTAAAGCTTTTGCTGTCACTACAATCAGCCAACAGATCAATGGTTCAACCTCTTATCTTTTTTTATATTTCCTGCTTTAACACATTTTTATTCAGACAGCTGAGCTAGAAAATGGAGATTCTCCTCTGCTTCAGGGCCTCTGCAGCTCCCTAAGAGACGGAGGGTGAAATAAAAACAGAGGTTGTAAAGATGTGCTCCCTCAGCTCAGGAAGCCATTAGCAGTGATCTGAAGTAGCGCTGGTGTCTGTGCAGCAGGTGTTGTGGTGAGTTTGTTTTTGGTCTGTCTGGGGGATTTGTTTGACCTGAAAGGGAAAACTAAGTGAAATCCACACTAGAAGGGAAACAAAGTTTTAAAAGTCTTAAAGTTGATGAGTATTCAGCTAAAAGCAGTATCAACGTTAGAGTCATCAAAGCCACCTTGGATATTAAAGCATTCTGCCTTCTGCTAATTTGATCAGAGTTAAATTGGAACGACGACAGTTTCTATAATGCTGGAGAGTTTTTGTCCTCAGGTTATTTTTATGATCTGCATATTAAATAAAAACAATCCGCAGTGTATTTTATACTTCAGCTAAGAAAAGGTGATCTTTGTTGTTTTACAGACGTCTGGCGGTTTGTTTAGATGCTATTGATTCTGCAATAATTTATAAAGCTTCACTGAACCCAAACTATTAGCAGATACCCTCCACACTTATTGGAACCAATTCCCTTAATAGTTTCCCTGCCTTGAATTGCAAGTAGGACAGCAGTTAGTCTTCTCCACCAACATTTCACAAGACTGAAGAATACAGAGAGGGCTCTGTGACCGTTCTTTGTGAAATCTCTCTGTCCAGTCTTCTCTTTCGCTCATCCTGAGGGGTTTCTATAGGATTCAAGCCAGAGGTTTGAGACGGCCATGGAGGACTGTCTGCTTTGTGTCTATTAAACCAGCTCTGGGTTTACTTGGCCATATGCTTAGGCTCTTTATCCTGCTCAAAGACCTGTTGACCATTATTGGCAGGTTTCTGGCAGATTTTATTTAAAGGGGAAACGCGCAAATTCCCAATTTGCATGTTTTTGTTCTTCCATTTGGTTTTCTATTGCTTCTAGAAACAGGCCAGGCACTAAAAAAAAATAATTAGACAGTTTTTGGCAAAAAGTTTGTTTTTTGGTGTCTGAAAAATGAGCCATTTCATAAACGTTCAGAGTGTAAATCCTCACCTACCAATGTGAGCCTCGTCCACCCGTAACCTAGCAACCCAAGCTGAGCTCTAATACGTTTCTGCTTTTCAAAGATGTACGGTTGTACAGCTTAATCTAAGGGTCAACACTTACCTGCTTTACTTGGACAGCATTCTGTCTTTTGCTTCCCATTTTCTGACTAGAAAAATTTGTTCTATTATTGTTAGCTGCAATAAATAAATCTGGAATAGGTGATTTTGTTAAAAAAAATAATTTCCAGCTTGCAAAAAACTTTTGTGTTCGAAACTATTTGTACCAGCTCTGTTTATATTTGCACCTCTACCAACTGATAGGTTGAGATTTTACTTCCTGATTTAATCACAATTACCAACATTTCAGTAAAACGTGTTCTAGCAGATGCGGTTTATTTGCAGCCCAGCAAATTTGAGTGACCTTTGACCTCATTAGTGCAGCTGAAGTGAAGAAAACCTGAAACATCCTTAAGGTTTTCTTTGGGGACGGGATTTCAATATCTTATATTCTACAACATTGAAAGTGTGAGGATGCTGAGTGTTTGTAGGTGCAGCGTTTCTCTAGCTGAGTCGGACTTTGCTGGTGTGATGGAGGGAGAGGTCAACTCTCCCAGTGTTTGGTGCTGGAAGCCATGCCTGCTGACACAACAGGCAGCAGTGAGGAGTTTAACCGACAGACACAAAACTCCTTCTGAGTTTCTGTGTCTGAAAGCTGATTTTAATAGAAAATAATCATCTGCATTTTATTTCATTTCAGCAGATTCTACTTCCTGAACTGTTAGAAAAGCAAAAGCCAGAAGGTTTGCCCTGCAGTCCTTCCATCCATCACGCTCTAATGTCTTCATTTAGTTGGTTCTTTCTAACTGAAACAATTACATTTTAATTCACTCCTCATTCCTAAGGCGTTTCTTTAATGAACTGGATCTAAACATCCCTTTGTATTCTTTGCTGAGTGGCAGATAGTTAAACCATTCACAGGATCCTGAATGTACATGGCACAGCATCAGCCGATACAATCATGGCAGCTGGAGAGGCCTACTTTCATCTGCACTAATTGACCTCAACGTTTGACTCAAGAAAAAAGCCAATAAAGACCTAATTTGTTCATTTTGCCAGTGCCTGCAGTTTTAAAGCATTCATCTGCTTGGCTTTTATTTCCTCCTCCCTTCATGACCTCAGCGCTCTTTCCTGTATTCACCGACCTCTGCGGTGATCTGAGAGGATCTGCATTCATGCCGTGCCAAGAAGATTTCTGCTTTCTTTCAGCTCTGACATAATGTTGGATTTTAGATGCAATAAAAGCTTCTTGGTATGTTTTGATGCAAGTCTATTTATAGATCTGCTTTAATTCAAATGAGAGACTAAAGATTGTCAACTTCCAGATGTAAAGTCTGGGATCGGATTGACCTAGTTGGTAATTTTCTTCAATTAGAAAGCAAAAACTGCTTAGCATTATAACTTTATACATGTATGTATTTCTAAAATGGTTACTGACACAAGTAGGCCTGTTACAATAAGCGATAAATCAAATAATCTCCTGACAAATTAAAACAAACTCAATCATTTCCTTTTGCATGACTTATTGTTTTTCTGTTTCTACCAAAACTTGGATGATGTAAGTCTTCAGTCTGTTGATTTGGTCTCAACTAAACATTTTTTGAAGGACAGTTTTGTTTACAAATACTTTCTAATTTATTTTATTTGTTGTTTTTGTTTATTTATTTTGGATATTTAAAATGTCTTCCAGTTCCAGTGTTAAATGTTCATTAGAATTTAAAAGTTTACTGATCTTTGAGAACGTGTTCTGGCATTATTGTAGCATTTCCATTATATTACTTGGTAAATGGTCTCAAAACAGTAATTTGCAATATTATTGCAATAATTCCTGGATAATTTATTGTCCAGTGAAATTTGTCATTGTGACAGGCCTGACAGAAGTCACGTAAAGTCTTGTTAAGTGTTGTTCACAATCAAAGAAACCATCCCAGTCAAGATATGTGAAATATTGTGGAATGAGACTTTAAATGAGATCAAATTGAAATACTGCAGAAAATAATCTTTTCCTCCTCTCACGTCACAGAAATCAAATTAATGAGTACATGCAACCTTTTTTCCAAAGCTTAAGTTGCAGTTTAATTACATTTTCTACCTTGTTTCTGCTCATTTTTTATGCTCTTGAAAATGCTGTAGCGCTGCACTCCTCAACCCAAAATTACCAGTTTTTCAGTGGCAGTTTGGTGAAATGACGAATGCCTCTCACTGAGCTGAAACTCTTTAAGTGCTGCCTGACATTAATTTCTTTCAACCCCAGATAAGGAGTAGACAGAGCTCTTTCCTGGGTGACAGATTTTGCAGCTGTGTTAGCTCATGCTTCTTGTCTTACGCTGCACTGCAGCAGGGAAGTTCAGGTCATCGCTGATGATCGGTCAGATATTCGGTGGTCGTACTGTTTTTCCTGCTGGGAAAAGTGAAACGGATTGCGGCGGCGGTTTTCACGGCTGAACGAACACATCACTTTTTGTCCGAGAGCAGAAAATATACCATAAATCTGTGTGCGAGCAGAGGTTTCTGAGGTGATTTATTTTTTTCAAACTTCTGCTACCTTTATGGTTGAAGCAAAACGCAGAACAATCCTTTAATTTTAATCAGCGAAAATCAACAGAATTATTCATTCAGCTGTTTTTAAATGTTTCTGGGTGTATTTGGATTTTCAGAGCAATCAGTGTTTGATTGCAATCAACAGGTCGGTGACACCTGCTGGAAGTTTCTCTCGCTGCAGGTTAGGATTTTTCTGTTTTTTGTGTTTTTTCTTTTTACGTCACATTAGAACTGTTTATTGTGAGAAAGAAAATTGTTGGAGTTTATGGTTTTCTTAAATCTTTTGTGTGCTTTATTTAACTAACCAACATTTTTTATGTAGGCTGCCAGTTTGACTTGAAGGCAGGTCTCCTATTGTCTTTTTAAAGTATATTATATTAAGCTGAAAATTTCACTAAATGTGGAAAAAGTACTAAAATTAAATTAATTTCAAACATACTTTATTTCTTCCAAAGGGAAATCAAACATTGTTGTAGCTCATATCATCTAAGTATCTTCAAATAGCTGCTGTGAATGGTGAAGCTGATCTCCAGTAGCAGACAGTCCTGCATCTAATCTGTAGAGGCCTCTGACTGAAGTTTGTTGCTCTATGACAGTTTGATGACAGTCATAACATGCAGACCAGACACTGCCCACTTATTGGAATGACACATTTTAAATGGAAAACTTGGAAGGTAATCTCTTTATTTAAGAATTCAGTTTACAATATTGTTACTACATATGAATGAAATGTTAACATTCAGAGTAGAGGCATAGATTTTGTCTAATTTAGAAAAGTTCTGGTTGGATCTTTAAATTGTTTATGTTTCAGTGCAACCAAACATTTAGTATTTTGTTTGCATAATATTGACGTTTCATATCTTTGTCTCTATTGAACTCTGCATTTCTGGCTGTTGAAACTAGTATTTGGTGCATAAATCAAAATTCAGCTTTAAAAAAGTGATTTAGTTTTTCTTGAGGCCATTTTAATGTTGTTAGTTTATTGATGACAGAATGCGATAAGGTTTGGCTTTAAGCTGGGTTGGTGCCATCTCATTGTTTCCAGCTCCATGGATTATCTGCTATGTGAATTTTCTGGTTTTGCTACAAAGTTATGGTGAATAATGTTTGCAAATGTTTATCAGAATCATTTCTTTATTTTAATCAATGAATGCCCAGGATCAGCAGATTGTTGGTAATTAAGTTATTTGGATAATTTTGTCTATCCGGATAGGTTGTTTGCTAACTGCAATCTATCCATTTTAAATTAAATTTTATCTTAATAATGTAATGTCAAAATTTATTTTACTCTGTTCCAATTATAAGTATAAGAAATAAAACCCTCCTTATAATTTCTGACCAGTTTTTTGCACGTCTCCATCTGAATTTCAACTCTTTATCTCTGATAAACCTGGAGGGCGTCTTCACTTATTTTTCCCTCCTCCTTCAGATTCTGTATTGGATTTAAGTCAGAACTCTGACTGGGCCTCCCAAAAATATCAATAAGACTTTCAGTCACAAGAAACATTCTGCTAAAGTCGTCTAAATGTTATCTGACAAAGATGTGGATAGTTTGGTGTTTAGCTGTTGCTGCTCGGAGACAAAGTGTCAAACTCAATTTTACTAGTTAGTAGAACATTACATATGAAGCCTGACCAGCGCTTGTTAGCTAAAGTTCATCTCGCACCTTGAGTTAGGGTAAGACCTTGAGTTGACCTTGACCTTGAGTAGGGACCTTGAGTTTGACGAACCTGATTATCTGACTCATTCACTGATCCAGCCTGTCAGTGATGTTGCTGCAGGTTTAGACACTGAGCCTGGAATCACGACGTTATTGATCAGTTACTGAAAATCTGATGCAATGGAGGTGATGCAATGGTTTGTGTTAGTTGTACAAAAAACATAACAGATGTTTGACATTTGTAAATGTTTATAAGCTTTAGTCTGACAAAGAATAATTTTCCTTATTTCCAGTGTGAATCCAGTGGAAGCCTGTGACTGTGGTTGTTATCAGGGGCTGAAACTCAGTCCTGGACTGAAAACTGGGAAATATTAAGCTGCTCAGCCCAGATTGCTGCTGGAGTACTGAACACCATAAGAGCTTCTTATTCTTCCCCCAAATATCTCCAAAGCTTATTGCCATCCACTTTACGCTTCACATACATATGAAAGAGGAACCTTTTAAAAGTAAGAATTATTATTCGTGTAGATTTTTTTCCCTCTCCATTTATGACTTGTAGAGTTGTGATTGAAGCTACTTCAGTGTCATAGTCATTGTAAGCCACTTTGGGTAAAAGTGGTTTATCTGAAAACCTTCCAGCAAAACAAATTATCCCACTTTAAATCTGCAGAGAGGATATTTCTGGAGGCACACGGTATAGGAATCAGCAGATTTAGTTTGCAGCAAAGTTAGCAAAGTAGAATCTGGCTGGTTTTATTTGCAATTCATTCGAAGGAGAGTCGAATTCATTCTGCAGACTGTAGGAGATGCCTTTTTATTCTCCAGAATGAGACTGAGACTTTTCTTCTCCACTGAGATGCAAAGTGAACAATGAATCTAAATTAAGTTAATATACAATTAAAAACATGTTTTATTGCATCAAAAATGTGGAGGTATTGATGAAAACTCAGACAACAGTTTGTCTGAGTTGTGAATGTGTTTTTTCTGATTCTCACCATGTTGAGGAAAAAATATCCTCATTAAATTGCTGTGAAAATATGGAAACGTTAAAAATTTACATTAAGTCATTTTCACATTTTATAAAGGAGTAGTCCATATGTAGATGGAAATATGTGAAAGTGGTGATAAGTTATACTGATGGGTATCAAAGCAGAGTGGAAAACCAGGCACCCAAAATTTATGAAACTATTCTTCATATCAGACAAACATAAACTTACTAAATGCAAAAATCTGTTTTAAATTTGTTTGCTTCTTTAAATTAATTTGTTTTTGTCATCAATAACTTTTCTTTAAACTATAAATTAGCTGCTTACATTACTGTGGACGAATCCTGGCCCTCTCTTCTTTGTTTAAATGTTTTGTTTTAGCCACATTAAAAGATTTTTAACCTGTGTAAAACTTTGACTAGGCCACCCCAAAAGCTTGATTCTTCCAGCCATTCAAAGCTGGAGGCATTAATCTGCATAATCTGACTAATCCAGTCCATTTTGTTTCAGGATTCTTTAGTTGGTTCCATAAATTACAGCAGTTTTCCAGATCCTGCAGCTCAGACGGTAATCGTGTGTGAATGAAAGTGGAACCAGCTGTCCAGAACCGATGGCCGATCACAGCTAATCCATGATTTCATAATAAAGGACATCTCTGTATTTACTCAGTCAGGTTGGTTTGGGGAGCTTTCTTCCTGTTCTTCCTTTCTCATTCTTTGGTATTAGAAATTATTAACATCTGAAACATTGAACTATGACATAAAAGCGAAAACAGGAGAAATCTGTCAGGTGACAACTATATATATATTTTTTTCAGAGCTGTATAATTTTATTACCAAAGACATTCAGTGTAGCAGAAATAACCTTTAATACAAGATAAGGGACAGTTTGCTAATTAGAAATTATTCAATTACTTCTCTTTGTCATGCAGCATGTGTCAGACGATGAAACTGCTCCCAAAGTAAAAAGCCCCTCCAGCCATTTTTGTCTCTCTCCTGCTGGTCAAAAGCGAGCTCTAAAAGATAATTGAAATCGTTTTGGATTAATAAATGCACCACTAGTTTAGTGGCTGCAGCCATTTATTGCTGTCTGGAGGTTTAAATCCATCCTCTCTTCCCAAATCCAATTTTTTTCCAAATTGCAGTTTTCATATCAGCACCGGCTGTTTCATTCTCTCCTGGTTCCTCCTTTATTCTGCTTTCTGCTGTCAAGAGAATGAGAGAGAAAAAAAACACAGCGAAGGGAAATGAAGGAGGGGGAGAAATGATGATCAACATTAAACATAATTGTTACCATTTCACATTTTATCACATTATTTCTGAGTGGTCAGTGTGAGGAAATAGATGCCCTAGTTTCCTTATTGCTTCTTTATTCTCTCACTTAAAGAAGAATAATATCATGGGAGTTAACTGATATTCAAACATTTGCTACACATAAATTATTCACTTTTAAACTTTTTCAGGAAGCATTAAAGAGATGGAAATGTTATTTAGTTGCAAACTGGATTGTCAAAGTGATATTCAGCAGTAATATGAAGATTTCATGGTTTTCTGATATCATTCAGTTCGAGGAGCCAAAACCTCTGGAGCCTGTTTTAGATGCAACATCTTCGAAACCACAATCGTTTTCATTGGACAAAGATTCACAGAACTGAAGAAGCCAATGCAAAGCTTTATTTTTCTACCAATTTTTTTTTTTTTTAAAGAAAAAGTTCTTTAACTTGTGTCTGCTATATTCCATAAAAAGCAAGAAAGGGGAAGATGGACATGAACGTTTTTCTTTATTTTAAAGGTTTTATGAAAGAAGTAGTTGAAAACTCACTGAGTTGCTTCTCAAATTGTGTTGCAAATTGTGAAAAAACTTGTCTGAGTTGTCAAAGTACACATATAATTAATGGATCCTGAATTGATTTGAAAAATCTGTTAGTTTTATAGGAATTACTGTAAACTAAATGGTGTCTGATTCCCAAAGAAAAGTGCTGTTTGTGTCACAGAGCTGGGATGAAATGATTATATTTTCCTGGAGATGATCTTCAAACACACAGTTTCAAACCTTAAGAGGTCAGAATCTCATAAAAGTGTTTATCACACAAAACTGAGGGAAAAAATGGGCTGAAAAGTAAATTACTGGAAATAAGTTGTTAAAACCTGCAACGACTTCCAATTATGATTAAAATTTAAAAATAGATATTTTCTTGTTTTCTGCCATTGTAATTTCCCCATAATTTTACATTAACTTAAGTACTTTGTAACTTGAATTCTTCATTATAATTATTCATCCAGGCCAGTCAACGTCTGGCCAAATCTATTATTTTCATGCATATTAATTCATGTGCTGATCCATGTCTCCTGAAATATAATAACCTACCAAATATTGCATCCTTTGCAATTGTGATGATATTAGACAAATTGGTATTTTTATGGCAATTGCAATTTAAAGCTTTAAGTATAATTTGCTTTAAATATAAAAGCTGTTCTGTTTCTGGTTGAACTGAAAGAGATGAATCCTTTCACTGCCACCACCTGGTGTTGCATTAACCATTCACATCAGTTATTAATGCAGAAATAACTTCTTCGTATGATTCCTCTGTTACATCCTCTACTTCATTCTGTTGTTTGCAATATTTACACCCAGTTATCGTGTTAATTTTTGTACTTATATTAACTATTGTTAATTAATAACATTTTAAGAAAAATCTGGCAAAATCATTTAAAAATGATTAAAACATGTCAGCTGAACTGTAAAACAAATCAAACTGGACACCCCCCCCCTCCACACACACACACACACACACACTCCAAAACCCCTTTTCTTTTCATTTTTGCCTGAACTGGAGGGAAGAACTCGGTTTAATGTATTCCTCACACCTGAGGTTGTTAGTGAGGAGCGCTGAGGGCAGAACTGAACCTGCAGAAAGGCTGAAGGGACTCAGCAGCTCCTCAGAAGGACGGCCGCGGCTCCCAGCTCCCTGTTCTGCTCTCTGTGGGGAGGCAGACAAACTCTGCCTGCAGAAAAAGGCTGAGGACCCCTGCTTTGACAGAGAAGCAGCTTTTCTTAAAGAGTGCAACTTTTTTAATCCTAAAGTTTTCACTTCACTAACACGATCAACATTACCTGGGGTCTGGATGTCGCCATCTGTTGACAAAGCTTCAGTTAAAGGGGACGTATAATGCAATATTCACATGTTGCATGTTTTTATATTTCCATTTGTGTTTCAATTACTTCTAAAAACAATAATGGGAATAAGTTCATGTGTTTTGGTGTCTGGGAAATGAACCATTTCAAAAGCCATCCGAATGTAACGTCACATATGAGCATTTGCTACACCGTTACCTAGCAACCTGAAAGGGGTCCTGCATGTTTGGTTAGCTGGTTTTACCGCTTTACAATGGCTGCTGAAAAAGTCAAGTGTTTGGTTGTTGATTTACCAGCCAGAAACCACTTGCTGCATTCTGATTTATTGTGCAGGAGGCTCCACTTCTGCTTTTCTAAGATGTAAAGTTATATAATTGCACATCTGTTTACAGCCATTTTTATGTGCGTGTGCAAACGTTGAGTTAGGAGGCGTGGCCTACAGCAGCTTATTTGCATTTAAAGTGACAAGACGCCCTAAAACAGCTCAAAATAGGCAGAACTGATCAGACTCATTATCTAAGAAGGATTTTGTGAAAGAAAAACATGCAATGAACATGTTTTGTATAGGATGCATGATGGGTCACCTTTTACCTCTGATTCTTTTTGTTCCATCTTTCTTAAGAACCACATGCTGCCAAATCACACTGATGAGTAAAGGAAGTGAATTTATGGAGTTATGCACCGTCACATAAATACTAAATCAGTTTTCAACATTTCCTATGAAAATGAATATTTTTTATTGCTGTTATTCTGAACTTCCAAAGTGTAAAGCAGGACATATGTTTCACCCAGTAGGCTCCGTGTCAGATAAAGTTATGTCTTAACAACAGTGATCTGCAGTATTCATCATCTGAAGATGCATCATACAGACTGCTTGCCAGGAACATGTTGACGTCTGTCCACACTTTTTGTTCCTGTATGGAAATGTTCAAAAGCTTTGAATAAAAGCAGAATCCTTCATAACCAGTTTCCACTGGGTCTTTAACCTTCGTCTCATCTCAGCTGCTCCCTCTAGGGGGCGTCACACTGGAGCATCCGCCTCCATCTGTACCTTCCTTCCTCTTTTCCTCCCTGGCAGAGCTGGAATTTCTCGTCTCCATCCACTCTGACTCTTCACCTATCTTGTGTTGTGCCTGTTGCTTTGGATGGCTTGAACTCATCCACCTTCATGCTTCGAGTTCTACCAGATCCACATCTGAAATTAAAAAGTCAAATCCCTCAAACAACCAGACTGTTGATAATGCAAAACAACCAGACTGTTGATAATGCAATAAAAACGAACCCCCATGGTCATCACCTCAAGTTCCGATCCGTTTCCATGTTCATGCTGCGTTCCCCGCTGCTCACAGAGAGCTGGACGCTTCACACACACCAGTGCAGGTTGAGCTGGACGCTTCACACACACCAGTGCAGGTTGAGCTGGACGCTTCACACACACCAGTGGAGGTTGAGCTGGACGCTTCACACACACCAGTGCAGGTTGACGGACATTATTCCTCAATAAAAGTTTCTAATTATAAATCACATGTGAAATTTAAAGCATTGTTGGACTTTTATAATTTTTTTTAGTTTTAGCTTATTTTATAATCATTGCTATTTTTTTTTTATTTTTTTTTTTATCTCTGTACTTTTTCTTGCAATCCAGAAGTTGTTTTTTTTTCTGGATTCACAATTTAGCCTTTTGAAGTTTATATTTTATTTACTTGGATGAATTCTTCACATAAACTTCATTTAAAATGAACATTTAGAGTGGTAATGGAGCAAAATGTTCCTGTGAAATGCTTCAGGCTAACATGAAAGATCTCATTCAGATCTGTTTTACATACTTGGAGGCATTTGGTCATATAGCCTGACTTGATTAAAGTCATTTCTTTCTCTAGCTTCTAATTTCTTCAGTTTCCATCAGTTTTACAGCCACAGTATCAGAAGTCCAGATATTCCTGTACATTATCTGTATGTTCATCGCTTTGGTCCAGCCTGAAGCAGACTCTTCCTCCTGTCGGAAAAGTTGACTAACGCTCATCTAAAATTTATCTCCACAAACACCTGGTGCTCTGCTCTCCACTCACTCACTTTTTCTTATCTTCTCCAGGGAAAACAATCCTTCTCTTTCTCCCTTCAGGATGTTTTTGAGGGTCTGCAGTAAAACACATTTACTCTTCCAATCAGCACAGAACAAACTTTCTCATTTTGCTGTTTCTGCAACCAAACTTTATCCCCCCACACAAACTACAATTAGTCCAGGAGTTAAAACTAAACTTAAGTATTATTGTAATTATGTGTAGTTACCAGAACTATCATGGTAAGTAGTGGGCAGTATTGGATACAAAAAAGAAATTTCATCTTTCCATGTTTTAACTGAATTGTCACTTTTGAAATGTTGCAAAAAAGGAAAAAAATGGAAAATGTGAATTAGGCATGTTTCTATTTACCATTCTAAAAATAAGTGATAATATGAAAATAAAGTTATATTATGAGAATAAAGTCGTACAAGAATAAACTTGAAATAATACGTGGATGAAGTCGTAATATGACTTTATTCCCGTATTATTCCAACTTTATTCTCATACTTTTATTATTATTATTTTTTTTAATGTTCTTACTGATCTTAATGCTCCATTGGACAAATCAACCAGGCTATATAGAGTGTAATTGCATCAGATGTTGGTGCTACTTTTGGCTGTAATAAACAGGAAGTACCGGCCCAAGCTAGTTTCTGAGACAGATCATGAATCTCAGAAAAATGTGTAAATTTTTCACCTCTGATCCTGAACGTTGGACATAGAAATGTCTCTGGGTTTTGTGCCTCTGGTAAGGTACAGACCCACCAGGAGCTGTAACAGGGAATTCTACTGATAAATTAATTTTTCACAAAAGTTTTTTTTTTGTTTACGCAGTGAGGATAGTTTCTCTTTCTGGTTTTAGCCAGTAGCTTTCACTTGTTCTCCCTCGGTAGCTGAAGCGGCAGATGGTGGAGAGCCTGGTGTGACAAGAAAAAGAACATCACTGATGGAAGAGACAAATATGGCAGCAGATACTTTACTGAAAGGTCTCCAGAGTAGGAAACTGATGTACGACTGGAATTATTATCTAGTAGATGACAGCTGCACAATCTGCCTATTTATTACAACTGTGTGTAAAAATGGGATCTGTTAGGGTCTTCACTTCGCTTCCTCGGTGAACAGCCTTTTGTTTTATTCTAAAGAAACGTTACATTCTCAGAAATGTTGAGAATTCTTCAATATGGTGCAAAAACGTCACATCGATGTTCTGTGAACGATCAACAGTTTCCTCTGACTCACAAAACGCTCCATGAAGCTCTTCAAACAGGTTTCAGGGAAATTTATGCAAAACTGAAGACACTTAAACAGCGAAGGGAAGGGAAGTGATTTTAAACAACTCTTAAAATCAGTGAACAAAACTGTTCTCAAAATCAGCATAGTAGGCATCCCAGTAAAGTGAAATAAATTTGATATTTAGATGTTGCTGGGATTTGGTGTAATTTTTAACCATGCTGTTTGTGTATTGATCTTATGCTCAAAACAACTGCAGAATTATTTTGCTATTTTTTTTAAACCTGACTTGCTGTTGCTTGAACTTATCACCGTCACTCTTTGGCCCATTTCATCGCCCTCTATTGCCCCTGTACTTATTTACCATTGGTTTTGTTGCTTTTCTGCCATTGTAAATAGAAAAACGTAGTGAATTTCCACCAAAACCCTCAGACATTTTGAGAAAAACTGTTCAGATGTTCAAACTTTGAAATTTCTAAGTTCGAAAAGTCAAAATTCTGCACAAAAAAGCCTCTAAAATATATTCCCAAACAACTTGAAGCTCCATATTCACTTTCTGTTTTGAAAGTTTTTTTCTAAAAAGAAGTCCAACATTTTCTGGAAAAAACTCGGAACATCTCCAAGTTTTTGTTTCTTTTCAAAAATATTTCTGAGATTAATCTCAAAATTTCAGTTTATTTTTTTAAAGTAAATTTCAGATTTTTGGAGCTCTGAACGTTCCTTATTATTTCTAGAATAATCCTGAGACTAATTTTAAAAATTTATTAGATTTTTAGCAGAAATATAGTCCTTTTTTATATTTACCATGATCCTAATTGCAATTGTGAAAGTTTGGACCTGTTCTTGTTAACCGGTGGAAATTGATTATTCAGTGAAGAAAACTTTGTCTTTTTCTGGCACATTAAATCAGACCAAACTCTTTCCAGGTTCTGGAGCAGCAGGATTTGTTACTGGACCTGCAGAACTTGCTGCATTGGCGTTCTGAAAGCAAATTGTTTACAGAGAGGCGTGTATAGCTCACAGGAGAAGCAGATGCAGCGCCGGCCTGGCATTGAAATGCATCTGACTTCACTTTTAAATGAGTGCAGCATTTTAATAAAATGTACCAGACCAATGCAGAGGGCGAAAGAGAAAGGAACGGGCTGTTTAAAGTTTTCAGGTAAAACGGGCTGAGCAGCCGATGCTTTCCTCATCACTGGTTCACACCTCAGAGATGAGCTCTGCATTGCAATCTGCATTCTGTATATTTCATCTGCGTCTTCTCTGGATGGGCTATACGCCTTCCCCGTCTTCCTCATTATTCCTCCTTTCATTTCTCCCTCTCCCCACTCTTTCAAGCACAAACTGGAACTTGTTACCCTTTATTCTACCCAACGCTCCTGCTCTCCCGTTAACAAGGACAAGATTCCTGTTCGCGCTCTCCTTCGTAGTTTTGTCGCCAGTTCCTTCTCTCTCCTTCTCCTCTGCAGATGATTTCTGTCTGCAGGGGTTTAAACATGCTTTCTGATTTCAGTTTATAGTAGAAATTATTCCAAAGAAGGAGTTGGACCGCGGCTGTCTGTTGGAAAATGGTTTAGAAGCAGAAACGTTAAATGGTAAACATGTTTAACAAATTTCTGTTGACAGAAGTGTAACAAATCTTAATAGAAAACAAGAATAAACTTAAAAGTGCATCTAAATGTAGTGGAGGAGATATTCTGGAGGTAGTTTGATGACATTACACAACACTATGTTTACAAAATGTGAAATAATCTGCAAAAGACCGGAATACCAACAGGTAATAAAAGGTTGGCCATTTAATTTTTTTAAAAACACCATTAAAAGCTTAATTAGGTTTCTACACTTTGTATTTTACCTGCTTCTTTTCAATGTTTTACTAAAGGAAGTTAAGCTTGTGGTGTGATGATGTGACTCCTGGTTTTGACCTTGTGAAATATTCAAAAACATTTTGATTTAAACTATTTTCTTCCACATTCTCTGATCTTCCAGTGTGAACCTCAGACCTCAGAATGTCGGCCATTTTGTCTACTTTTACCTAGTGTTTAAAATCCCCCCACAGTGCAGATGCCCAAACTCTAATTCACCCCCATTATAGTTACTGAACAGAATAAAACACTGCAGACCAAAAAACCAAAAGGAAATTTATGGTCCCAGAAGGTTCTGGTACTCCGGGTTCATGAATTCTTATTACACTTTATATTTGAGGTGGAAATTCCCAGAAACGGAGGGAATCGCCATGGCAACCAGTGACAAACCGTTTTCAGACTCGGTGTTTATGCTCCTCCAGACACAGCAGTTCAATCTGTGGTCTCATCTGAACAGAGTGCATTCCTACTACTTCACATTTCAGATTTTATTTATGATTTTATTCTGTAAAAAAGCAAATATGACCTACAGTTTTGGCTCCTCTTAACAATGTTCACCAGGTTGTGTTGGTCTATCACATAAAATCCCACTAAGAAACATTAAAGTCTGAGAATATGAGAAAATACAAAAACGTTCAGGTATGTGAAAAAGAGTTATTGTTTTTTTATTTTTCAGAGTAAAAGCAGCATTACAAGTTTTTTTGGAATATTATTCTTAATAAAATGAAAATCAGAAAAATATTCTGCAAGTTATTAAATTGTGTTGTTTTGTTTAAAGTAATTACCCAACAAAAGTCTCTAATCATATAAAAAAATATACATTTTACTGTTTTTCATATGGAATAAAAAATGAAACTGTAGCTTTTATCGTAAACCTTTCTGTCGCCTGATTAATGACATTAGAAGCAGCTTTAGTTCTGTGCTTTCTCACTGCGTATCTTTAATTAAATCTTTCCAGTTGACTCAGTTATTTCTTTTGAATGATTCACTTTGTTATGAAGCTTGAATGTAATCAGAACAATGGAACATTTGATGGAAAATTTCCAGAGGTTTATGGTGAACTGAGCGTAAACCGGAGGCTTCACTGCGGTCTGTAAAACATTCACCTTCATCCTGAACCAAACGCACCTTCACCGCCGCTGTCATCCATGCATCTGAAATAATGCATTCTGCCGCCATGCAGGGTTTTATTACTTTCTCTCGCTTCTCCCTTTTTTCATTTCAAATCATTCCACTTTGCCCCAGTCACAATATGTTCTAATTCAAACATTATTGGATCCGATAACAGGGTTGGTTCTAAGACTGTGGGAAGGTCTTTAAAGATTTAAGTGTCTCCGGTGATGGTATCAAACACAAAAAAAAGATTTTTAAAGTATAATTCTTTGGAATTTCATGAGTGGAGGAAAAATAGTTGATGACTTTTAAACTAATATGTCAAGTTTCTTCAAACTTTACCGTTGTGTTGCTGCAAAATGACTTTTTGAAAGAATGTAATGGAAAGAAAACCTCACCGCCAAGCAGGCAGAATCATCCAAAGGATAACGTCTGCTTCTGCTTGATCTGCTGTGAAATATGCTACTTGTTATCTTCAATGCTTCTGTTAATGTTTTCTAAACGATGTTTTTGTAGAATCATGCTACAGCTGCTCTTACACTGTTTTTTGATTTCCCATGAGTGTCGGTGAGTCAGAAAAGCATTTGATGTTGGTCTAAACATGAAGAAATGATGAAGATTTCTGTGAGACTTTGAGTCCTGTCATGTCTATGAAGCATGCAGGGTCAGCATTTACTGTCACTTATCACATCACTGGTCATTTATCGCAATCAATTTCTTATAAATTGATTGATTATATAAAATCAGTGGCATTTTAAAAAAAGACTGTCCTTATTGTCAGAATTGATTGTTTTGCTATTTTCTCCCCTCTTGGTTTAATGAAAGCATGAATAAAAACCATTAAAATTAAAAATAGTTATTATTTAGTGATACAGATCACACTTCTTTATGTGACTGGTATCCAAAAGAAGTTTTTGTTTTTCAAAAGCAGTATTTGTGTTATAATTACTGTGACACAGTCAGAGGTGTATGTTACCTAAAAAAGAAGCAATAAGTAATTCTTATAATCACTTTTATTGCAGAATACCATGATAAAACTTTAAGTCCATATAAAAAAATAACCTATTAGACATAGATGTAAACCGAGTTCCCATTAACGGAACCGGCCCTCTGTTCTGTCGACCACATGACGATGACATGATGTTTACATTCTCCATTAGTATGGAGATGATAAATGATGCTGCACAGATCTGTGTTTTTGACCCTGAAGCTTTGTCAAAGGCCATATTTTCCATTTTATTTCCTTCCTGACGTTTCTAACATTGACCTCCTGAAAGCCACACGCTTGCTTCTTGCTTTTGACACATTTTCATCTCAGCTGTGAGCCCTGAACGTGTGTCGCAACCGCTTGGCTACAAAATCACTCCAATCCCCAAAAAAGCAAGATAAAAACAGATAAAAGTGAATCAGTGGTGGAATAATAATCACGGCTGATTTGTGGGCAGCTTACCTTTTGTATTTACATCTCTGATCCGTCAGTAACATCAGGCAAAGGTGTAATCCTTTAATCTCTCCTCTTTCTCGCTGTTTCTGCTGCCACATCTTTCCTCTGCGTTTTTATCATTCTCATTCGGTTTTAGCTGAGAGCAGCTAAAACAAATGGCCGATTTTTACAGCCATTTTAATCATTCGCTTCCTGTTGTTGCTGCTGTGATTCTGATACTTTTTTAGATTCGACACATGAGAACTGAGGGGTTTTTTTGACAAACACTGCAGGGTGCTGTGAATCATCGCTGCTGCTTGCAGCTTGAAAAAAACGATTTAATTTTAAGTTTTAATGTCATTTTGGGATTTTTGGCTCATTTGAGTTTTATGGGTTGTGTTTCCTTTTTGTAATTTAGCGCCCTGTTGGACTCATCCACCAAATACTGCAGATCTGTTTGTCTTTTTTGTATTCAACACATACAAATCTCATCAAATACTTTTTTATATTTTATGTGTATTGGTTTTTCTATTTGTTGATCTTTAAAATGGCAACTGCTCATTTTCCAAAATACTCAATCTTAAAATACAATTTAATAATGAATGAAGGAACGAAGCTCAGCTTGAGCAGTTTGCTTGTTATCTGTGTTTTCAGTCCAGGTTGGTCAGGAATGATGAACACATGAACATCAGTCATTTTCTTGTAAGCACCTGATTCTGTTAGCTCATTAGCTAAGCACTCAGGCAAGTCTGCAGATTCTGGATTAAAGTTGTATAACTTAATAACAGTCAGAATTATGTTCACATCCAAATATTGCAACTTCTGCAAACATTACTTTCAAGTTAAAGTTGCATTTTAATACCCAACACTATTTTTAGGGAGAACTTCCAGACAGTAGCGTTTAAAGCTCTTTATTAGGATTAGTCCTACTGTTCCAGTCATATAAATTTGAGTTATTTTTCTTTTTTGTGTCTGTGGTTTTGAACTGTCGGTATAATCTGCCCTAGAGAAATGTCCACTTATCTCTTAATAAAAGCACTTCATCTTTGCTTCTGCTTAGGGATTAGAGGAAAGGAGTCCAAGATAATCCTTGTATGGATGCAATTAGCCCGTTGCAAAGCCACACAAATGTTGTTTTATTCTGAATAAAGGAAGAAAGCAAATAGTTTTTTAATTCATATTACACCTAGCAATATGGAGTTTGCTATTTCTCAGTTTAACTTATTCAGAGATGCTAATGTTAAATTCTTTTCTGGTTTCTTTGAGGAGCTGTGGGGAAACATATTGTTTTTCCAGCTTGGCAGTCAGAAGTTGAAATTTCCGATTTCCTAGACTAGAAAATTCCCTGACATCAAATTTAGTTGAGAAAGTCTGAGGTTATTTTCATCAACCCTGACCTCAAAAACCAATATGGCTGCTTTGGGTTTAGAAAGTGAAAACTGCAACAATAAGCATTTATTTTTCACACATACAGGCTTTTAAGTATTTTTTGCTGATTTTTATTTTATTTTTTACATATAAAGATAAAATGTAAAGAAGTAGAGTTTGTTAGCTACCAGTATTTTGCTTATCTACCACTGTTTTTCTGACTGGTTAACTTGGATCCAAAGTCATTTCCTGATCCTTGTTGTGGATTCAGAGCTAAATGGAAATCAGCTGAATTTGCCACCAGGACTCGTTTTGGGGTAATTGTCTGCTTCAGGTTGAACTGGGAGTTTTTAAATGATTCTCCACTGCAACTCTAACATGAATAGATCTGTTTGAATCAAAGATCATTGCTCTCGAATCGCTCATAATGACTTGTCTCTACTTATGAGAACCACTAAAGGAAACCCAGGTGCCATCAGAGGCATTTCTGCTGTGATTACAGAATATGGGCTCCGAACTGAAACCACTCCGTCTGCTGTCCTCTAAACAAAATATATTTAAAGAAATCACCTGTTCCTTACATGACCATCCAAAATCTGAGGTTATTTTAGGGACTAAAATTAATTTTAGGGCTGTAAAAAAATGTAATTAGGGAACTACTGTTACTAAAAAGAATACCAAAAAGAAACCCAGATCATATCTTTATACTGACACTGGTTATAATATGTATCACAAATTCACAGTTAAATATATTTTTTTGTCTCCATTGGACTTAAGAATTATGGTTTGTGTTGCTATTTTGGGGAATGTTTTGTGTTGGGTGCTGGTCATTTCCCAGTGCAGACTTTTTCAGATACGAAAGAAAACTTCCTGTCGTTCCTTAACAGATTTGCAATTCCTGCTTTGATAATGATTTAAAGTCATATTCTGTATTACACTCAGTGTCTGCTTTAGTGTTATATTATTGTAGGAGTTGGATAAAAAATAAGAAATTCAGTTAGAAATCCAGTTCACCTCTGCTTGCAAATTTTCAGTGATTTTTTTTTAAAATTATTATTATTATTTCCATGGCTTCTTTAATGGCTGCTTCTTCTCAGAGTGGCATTCCAGCACCTGTTGCTATAGGAGATGTTTCACTGATGATGATTTTCTCACCAGCTTCAGCCGCCATCTCTGCTGGTCTTTAGTTTTTGTTGTGGAGCTGATTAAATCCAACTGACATATTCTCAAGTTCTCTTCCTGATATTTTGGCCTATTTCTTATTTTTATTTTTCCATGATGTTACACTAGAAAACAGTTGAGAAGTTGAAATAAAATCACAGTTGTGCCTCCATTTACCTCATGTTTGCATTATTGTGTAAGAATCATAAAGTCATAGCATCACCATCTGGACTCTCCCAAATTGTTTAAGGCATCGTGATCTCAGTGTAATAATCTTACAAAATAATCGTGTTTATGGTGGGTTGTAGAGGTGAACAGCTGGTTCAAGATTTAAATATCTTTTTCATGTAAACATAATTATCCTGAAATTCTTGTTGCTTCAGATGAATGCAAATATATTTTCTTGGGATGTTTGTTGATCCAGACTTGAGGCTTTTCTTCCATAGCCTGATAACCACCCACTTGTTGTTACATCAACCTTAAAAAGAAACCAAGAAATTGAAAGTTGTAATTTCTTGGTTACAACCAGAGGCTAAAATCGCTTGCTGACATAAGCGCCATAAAAAAAACAAATTGAATTTTTGATTTTCTGCTCTAAGTCATGTGTGGGAGTGTGATAAAATTTGTGTCAATGCTATTTTTGCCCTTTACATGTGTTCACTAGTATGTTTTAATTAGCTTCGTTTAGCCATATTTGTGTGTTTTACATAACTTCTTTAATTAATGGTAGGAAAATCTGATGCCTGCAGTGGTTTTTCCTTTCACCTCATAGCCAGAGGTTTGACTTTAACTGGGCATCTGGTAATTAAAAATGCTTCCAAGCTGAAAAATAAGCTGAGCACAGGTGAGTTGTACAGATTCTTTTGTGTTTTAGACTATTAAAAAATAGGGGCACAATTAAGGAAGCTGAAACAGACCAAATCCACGGCGGACTCTGATGAACCCACTGGGGGTTTTTCTACATCCTGCCTCGGAGACTAGCTTTGAAGGATACATTTATTATTTCTGCTCATTTCATTCAAGTGTATCCTTGTCCAATCTCAAGTGGTTTTTATGAAGAATGACAACAGACGGGCTCACTGAGTATCAGTTGGCTGCTACGGTCAGATTAGAGGAGACCATGTGAGCTATGCTTTTCTTCCTAATGTAATTGTGTGCTTTAGCTGCAGTGATCAAGATGTTGTCTTGAGTAAAGATTGGTTTTTCAAGGTTAAGAGAGAAAAAAAATGGATGGAATATATTCTTGTGTTGCTGAGGAAGAGGAGCGTGGAGCTTTGTGCCTTCAGGGTGATCTGCTTTAATTCACCGTGGATTTTACACGGGAACACTTGTTACTTGTTTGTGTCTCTATCTGGCCTCCCACTCTGTTTGCACACATGCACGACTCAGGAATGTTCTCAGATTGTGAGATTAAAACCAGGGACGTAGGCGTTCGCTGTTGTTCCTGAGGATGTGTTAAAAAGTCACGGCTTGTAACCAGGATCAAAGCTGTTTGATTTATTTCATCATTTCATGGGTCTGAACCATCATGCCCCTTTTCTGCACTTTTTGGACCGCATCTTAATTAATACAGGCTGGGAAAGAAGAAAATGTCCCCTCTCCGTTGCATCATATTTGCTTCCCTGCTTCTGTGAATAATTTTTTTTTAAAACTCTATTTAAATTAGGTTACATCTGCTTGTTAGTGTTAGAAATATATTTTCTGGGACAAGGGGAAAATTTAATCAACGTATAGAAGTAGAACCGAGTCACTGCAGGTCAACGGAAGGTCTCAGGTTCTTTCACTCAAATCAGTTCAAGTGAATTAAAGACATGCCTTTTAGAAGAGTCCTAAGTCTTAAAAATGTACATTTTACAAATAAGTAATTGAAACAGAGAATAATATCAGTTTCCTAATATGATTAATGCATCTCGACAGATGTTTTCATTAGCAAGGGAGCAGCTAAAACTGAACTGAAAAACTTCAAAAGATCAACGCATTTGTTACATTTCTTATCCAGTTAAACTGCATCAGTTTTTTTGTTTACAATAAGTATATATTTTAATTAAACTGTTGTCAAAAGACTAAATGTCAAAAACAGATGCTTTTTCTATTGTTGTTGGTGATTTTCATCTACTTTATGGACTAATATAAGCATGTGATATTTTTATTCATTTAAGTCTTTTAGAGGCAGCTTTTTATTGTAGAAAATTGAGAATCAAGTTTCACTAATTTGTTTTCCATTTGCAAATGTAAAAAAGTCTTTTGCCAGTTTTATGAGTTGATTGACTGTTAAGCTCTCACTTTAGTTTAAATCCATAAAATCTGGACTGTCTTTATTTTTTATGCTTTTTTCCACTAGAAACCACAAGAAAATTGTTTTAAATGATTAAAATTTACTTTGCTGCTAATCCCGCGTTAACAAAACAATTTCCGCTAGCCACAACTGTAAATAGAGTAAGAAACTGTAATGACTTTAATCATTGCACCTTATGTGAGGACTTTTCATAACTGCAAGTTTTCTCTTTTGTCCAAGTAAATCAAGAGCAAACTGATGGCCCTGGGGCCAAATCCGGCCCGCTAAAGCTATTTATGTGGCCCTCTAAACTCCAGAGACTCGCATCAATTGAACTTTAAGATAAGAGTTGTGTGCTTAAATATTATTTTATTTCATTTGTATACAACCACATTACATTAATGTAATCAGTATTTTTATCAATATGTTCTGTCACAACAGGCCAAACCAGGACAGATCATGAATAAAAGAAGAAAAACATCATAAATGCTTGAATTAGGGAGACGCAGTGTGAACCATTTGGTTCTCATTTCAGAATGAAGATCAGTCCACAGATTAGTCCATCAGCATTCAAAACAGGCTACAGCGAAACTTTTGCTGCATTTAAAGCATCTATGAATAATGCTGAATTTTTTTAACATAGAAAGTTCAGAACCAACAGCTAAATTTCTGAATACTTGGGGATGCGGAGCCATGGTCATGCTGGTCGATACGAACCAGATCCACAGCGTCTCCAGGGAGGAAGTGAAACTGGCATTAGAACATGCATCGATGCATGAGTCCACCAATCAAGCCCTCATATCTGACCGGATCAGACAGAAGCCTGCATGAAGTGAAGGGGACGCGAAGTCCTGTTGGGAATTTCACCCAAAAAGTGATTCTAAGACCAACATCTTGTGACAGATGTAATAAAGATTGAGCTACAACCAGCAGCAACTCCCAGTTGACTGAAAGATAATCTTATGAAGTAAATGTAGCTGCGGCACAGACACTAGTAGAGAGGTCAGGACAGACAGCAGAGTGAATGATAGAAAAGCACACAACTCCTGCAAAGTCCTTGAAGATTTCTAACAGTTTAAGTTCTCAGCTGGGTGTAGAGTTTGTATTTTCTTCTTCTGCATGAATCCGTTATGTCCAAGAACTCCAGTTTTTTCTCGAAGTGTGAAACTATTTCTCAGTTTTGTCCCTCTGACCTTTCCAGATGTTCACCAGCTGTATTCTGGGATTTATTTGTCCACTTGGCAGCTTTAGTTGCTTTTATCATTTCAAGAGCGCCCACCAGGGTTCATTTATGAACCATTTAAAGCATTTTGAATGGCCCTGTTGCTGAAAATTTAATTAACTATTAAATATTTTCAAGTGGTGATTTTTAAATTTTAGGCGATGTGGGACTCGTTTTCATTTTTAATCAAGTTAATTGCAGAATCTGTAATTAATCACAATTAGTTCCATTTTAATCTAAAACTATGTATCAACTAAATAAGAAACATTTTCAATTCAAAAACCCAATATTAAGCTAAATTTTAAATAAATATACATATAAGCTCCACAAGGGACATTTATTGTTTTTATTAGAGCAAAGTGTGATTCCAACATTTAAACTTTCCATTGTTTCAGAAACTGATCATTCATGAACTTCTTTAGAAATATGGAAATATGAACTCTGACATCACAGAGCTGTTTTTGATCTCAGTCCAGCTGAAATATGAAAAAAAAAAATAGTCTTAATTTTTATTTGTACCACAAAAAATACCATGAACCTATTTTGAAAAGCTGATGGGTAGATTTTCATCTGAGATGTTGATATTTGTACAAAGTTTCCAGCCAAATAATAAAATAAATAGAGACATTAAAAAACTTTAGTTGGTTCTTTACCCTTTTTGGCCAAAGACTCCAAATAGTCATTTATGGCTCCATAGCTGCAGTTGGAGACGTGTCCTAGTACAAGTAAGATAAGAATTTTCTCCTTCTGGGATTGTTAATTTAAATTAAATTTTGAATATTTACTCACACTCATCTTGATGTCATCCCAGTTTCCCTCTGAGTTTATGTTTAATACTTTCTTATCAGATAAAGCAAACGATAAGGATCTTTTCTCTACTGCTGATAAAACCCTGATGGTAGAGATTGCAGTCAGAAAAACACAGGCAAGAAAAACTTTGGGAACCCAGAATGACCCAGTCAGAAAGTGGTGCAGAAGTGGAGCATCTCTGAGGGGGAAATGAAACAAGCTGTGCTCTTAAATCCCCTCTCAAATAAAAGTGAGCCTTTAGCATTCGGCCAGGAAGTAAAAAGAAAATGCCTGGTCTGTCCAGGGCAGATCCCAGGACAGGCTGAAGACGCTTTAATCAGGTTCAAAATTCAGGGTCAGATATTTCCATCTAGGATTTTAATCATTTTACGTTATGTATAAAACATAAGATCCGTTGATGGTTTGTCACAAATGGAAGTTTCTAAAAACTTTACAGAAAGGATTTGAAACAAACATAAATGCAGCTGGTTCTAATTTTGTCTTTCAAACTTTAAATCATATGAATGTCTTTAAAAGAAAAAAGCTACTAGAGTAACTTTTGTTACTTCAAACCTGGGGATAAAAAGTTATTTTCACTTTTGTAAATGTGGCTCGACTAAATAAATCTCAGACTCCCATGTGGTTGCTCTCACCTCTGCGAAGTACAACACAGAGATGTGTGAGCATGCAACTTTTATAATAGTCTGAAAAATTGAAAATGGTGAAACAGCAGCAGAGGGAAGTGATGGTTTCTCTAACCACAGGGTGTTACTGTGAAACCTGGGCTGTAAATCCTGCTTTTCTTTCACCTCTCCAGTTTGCCCTCGGTTTTCTTCCCCTTCGTCTCCTCCGGAGCCGAAGCGATGGCATTCGTGATGATGATGGTGACTTGATGCTTCCTCACCCCTGCAGACGCTTTCTGAATGTGACCTGCTGAGCTGCGATCACCCACAGAACAGGCTGGATGTGGGCTTAAACCCACACTGCACTACATGACATTCTTTTTATTTTAATCACACTGGAAACATCTCGTTTTAAGGAGGTGAAATAAACACTCAGGCTGTCTGCATCAGGCCCTCTTCACCTCTCGTATTCATGCTTTTCGGTATTTGTTACATTAAATGCACCTGTGGCTCTCTGAGAGCTGGGACATGAATAACTCTGTAAAAAGAAAATATGCATTAACATTGGTATGATGTTCCGAAAACATCTTCTCTGTAAGAACTCCTGAGGGAAGAAAATAATTTAACTGGTTATCAGAAATGTCCTAGAATGCTGAATAGGAGCGTCTGGTCTCTAAAAGCAGGGAGCAGTTCATGCCTTCCCATCAAATTTATTTGGTAATTACTGTAAAAAAAAAAAAAAAATAGCATGCAGCTATGAAGCTTCAGAAAAGATTTATGCTTCTAATATGTAATTTGGTATATTCTGAAAAGTTTTCATCTTTAAATTCATGGTAATTGTTCTCTTTCTTGACTTTATTGCAATTTGAATGTATTCTTTACTAAGATTCTTATTTTCTTTTCACTGTTTTTGTCATTTTAAAACAGTTTTCTTTCTCTTCCTGTTTAACCTGACTCCATCTCCAGAGCCTTAAGAACAGAGGAGTTTTTTCCAACCTGGGGGGAAACGCATCAGAACCGTTGAGTAATGAAAAGGTGCGATGGCTGCAGACTCGCTCTTCCTCCTTGTCGAGCTGCAGAGGCAGCAATTTGTTTCTGGTGCAAACAGACACTTCACCTTCTGCAGGCGAAACTATACTTACAGCACTTTGAAAGATGCATATCCCAGTAAAAATACTGGGTTTCTATTTAAACAGTCATCTGCTGCACCCTTCACAATTATTGGCACCGCGACTCGCTATACCTTCCACACAGGCTGTACTTTGCTTTGTACTAATATCTCATAAGGTTGGACTGTAGAGAGGGAGGTTTTTTCATTTTTCTGCTGCACATCAACAGGAGTTCTGGGTTATTGTCTCCCGTCACCAAACCAGCCAACAGGTGGTCTGTGGCATTTAGATCTTGGGACTGAGAGGAGTCAAGATGGCAGATTGTGTTTTTGAAGAACAATTTCTGTGTGGAGGATCCAGCTTTTTAGTAGAGTCTATGCATTTTAACGAAGTTCCAAGGCCTTTGGAAAGAGGCAGGCCCACAGCATCATAGATCCTTAACACACTTAGCTGCCACAATAGAGGCTTCTTCTTGTATCTATGCAGATACAAAAGCCAAATCTTATTGTGCATTCACACCAACCCTGTTTAATCCTCTTTAATTCTACTAAAGTTGCCTGAAAGGTTCGCTTCGTTTGACGAGGTGTGAATGTGTTGTCAAAAAAGCGAACGCTGATGTACAAACTTAGGTCTCGGTTTGATTAAAGTGAACTCCACATGTGCAGTGTGGACGCATATGTGGATGTAAGTGGACCGGAGACCGGAGGAAGCGGACTGTAGTGCAGGGCATTCTGGGTAAATTTAACCAAAACAAACACTTGAGTCTAGTGATGTTGGGAGAAATGGCTTTTGGTCTTTCGAAGAAGACGAGAAAGAAATCCTAAAACCACTAACATTCACATTTTTGTACAGATGGAAATTCCTCTCATGTCTTCTTCTGAGGTTTTCCCATCATGTCCTTCAGTTGTTATTGGTGCAGCGCCACCACAGGCGAGGAGGGGAACGGGTTTATAAATAGTTTGGATCTTTTGACAGTGCATTGTGAAAGCAAACTGAACAGAGTCTATCAGAGTATCAGGTGTGAAAACACCTTTAGTCTCAGCTGATCAAAGGACACATTTGAATCCAAGTAGAGTTTAGTAGCTCTATGTTTATGTGTGGACAGAAAAGACTCCTCATTGCAACATATTTAGAATAAAATGGTTGCCATAGAGACATACTGAGCACAGCTTGCCATTATTTGCTGCAGTTTCTGTCATGATTTGCGGTAGTAAAGATGGTGAGGAAGACGCTGTGGATCCAGGTTGAGATGATAGAAGTGATGATTTAATGATGAATAACATAAATAATCCAAAAGTCCAGGCAGCACAGAATGAGCGGAAGGATAAGGCTCAAAACTGGTAGCAGCTGGTTACTGTAAAGAAAAAACCAGGACAAGACACCAAAATGAGACGAGGACCTGAACAAGAACCAGGAACACAGGTGGCTTTAAATACACAGGGAGACAACCAGAAACAGGTGTAACTAATCGAGGGGAAGACGGGACAACACAGAAACTCCACAGAACACAGATCTAACCTTTTGGAGATTTTTTTAATCTCATTTTGAAGACAGTTGATGGACGGATGAACTAGATTTCCTTTCTGGTCTCTGGTAGTTGTTTTTCCTATCAGCGTCTGAGTGAATTTAGGCCAATCTTTAGACATCATAACATTCTGTTTACCAGTCTATTTCTTTTCATAATGCAATTCGTCTGACTATCCTTCAATCAGTTTGTATTTGGTTGTTTCCTTTGATCTTCTCTTTGAAGTGCTGACCCGTTCCTGAAAGATAAATTTCCTTCAGCCAGACGGACCTCGGGCCAACTCGTTGTTTGTGCACATCTTAATCTTCCACCTACAGTTATCTGACCAGGAACATCGTAAAACTGCTTCCTGCACAGATTCACTGGAGCATTTACTTCCATCCCCTCACAAAGTTTTATCTTTAGACGCAAAACTTTTTATTTTTATGGTCAGGATTTCAGGAGGTCAGAAGATGTGAAGTCTCAGAGAAAATGCTGGACATCTTCAGCAGAACTTTGGAGAGAATAAATTAGGATTTGTGCTAATAAGACTCAAACAGCCTGCACTACTTTTACTTTTTTGTTCAGTTTGCAGCATTTTTTAAATATACTTCTCCAGCATGATTTCACCAGCATAAGAAGAAAATGAAATGCTTCAAGGCTCAACTCTAATATTTTTTTATTAATTAAACAAAAGTTTGGAGAGCAATGCATGCCTCGAGTGTGAACTTTAATCACACCGGTTTCCACTTGTCATGTTTAATCAGGCTGCAATCTTCCAGACGAGTTCTGCACATCCCACCCTGTTAACACCTACAATTAGCCATAAATAGTTAATGAAACAACACTCATAAATGCCAGCCTACATATGCTTGTCACTCTGCATGAGATGCAAAAGCCAAAAAGGCAGAAGAAAGGCTGAACTGTAGGGAAAATAAGGAGTTTCTTCTGTGGGAGCACAGAAAAATGTGACATTTGTGGCTCGACAGTAGTTTATGTCGCTGCTGAGAGAGATCTAAAACACTTATTTCTGCTACGAAGTGAGAATTGGTTTGTCCAGAAACGGACTGTGTGACCTGCCATTAAAACAGCCGGCAGATATCTGTGAAATATTGTTGCAAAGCCAGTTAGATCTGGTCCATTTGCTTAACACCTTCAGGTGATTGCACTTAATTGGATTCACAACTCAACAAGCCGCAGAGAGTTTCTAAAAGATGCTGAAATAAAAAAGGGAATTTAATAGCTGATGGTTACAGGGATGTTCAGGGAGTTTAGCACCACACTTTCATCAACTCTGGGCATGTACAACTTCTCGATGAAATGGTCATAATTAATGCAGCAGGTTCTCAAGTTTATCTGGACGTGTGGCTCTTAATATCACTGAGGAGTAAAATTAGAGCTTCATATCTGTCAGTCTAGCAGACACACAGACAAATTTACTTGATTAGGAAAGGATTATTTAACACATGTAAGTGAAACAAGATGAAAATAACAAAACCTTTTTGTGTTTATTACCACAGAATCAATGCAGCATTAATCACCTAAGAGACAAGAGAAGCAGGTGGTTCAACCGTCTGTCAGAGCACTTCGTCTTCTTCTTCTCTTCTAATTTGTACACGCTAAATCCATGCTTCACCTCTCAAAAGAGCTCGATTAAAGCCAAACACGTTTGGTTGCTGTTGGATATGTGACTAGAGCAGCTTTTCTTCTTCGTGCTCCAAATATAACTGGCAATAAATGTAGTGATGAAAAAAAATCACAGCTTCACTACAGAATGTTTGCAGTAAAATGGTGCAATACAACCTATAAAAATCTGAACTGTTTGATAAAAAATGTTATATGTGCAAATCTTTTCAGTTTGAATCATTGAACAGCTCTTTAGTTTAGTCTCCAGTCAAGTTCTTGGTAATAATGAGCATTTCACCACAGATTTTCAGACTGCAGCTGCGATAGATCGACCTAAAACTGCTTTCACTCTGTTTCCTGTCCTGACATGTCAGCTTATTGAAAACTACATTACCCAAGTCCAAACATTAGGAAATGAAGTTCATTTGAGGAACTTGTTGTTGAAGGATGTCTTTCACTTTCAACTCCATCTGGAAGGCTAAATTACTTCTGCAGAAACTTCAGTCTTATTAAATATTAAAGAAACAACTGTTCATTTGGAAATGACATTTCAGTACTCTACAGGTGTTATTAAACTAATATAGTGTAGACCATGCAGTCAGAATCTTTGCATAATGTTGCAGTTTTTGCTGTCATTATTATTATTTTTTTTTTACTTTTATAGCTTAAACCTGCTAATACTTTAAATTTCTCAAGAAAACACCAATAACTGCTTATTTTAATAAATCAAACACCCTAATATGCATTAATACATGGCTAACATCTACAATCTTCTATTTTGTCTGCTATTCAGGCTACAACCAATCAGCACCAAGGAAAGTGAATGGTGCCCCTGGATTGGCTGCTTTGCAATAACGTGTCAAGTAGATATTCCATCTGTACCACATAAAGCCAACACAGTGTTTAGTTACATCATTGTTTGAGTGAATCAGCCTCTCTGTTGTATTCTGAGCCGCTGATAGGATCACAGTGAGGGACACGGCTTAATTACTCAAATTACAGTGTTTGTCTCATTATTTCTGCCAACATGTCTTAATATCACCAATCTCTTTAATGAACTCTGGTTTTAACAACAGGCAGAGTCTGTTAATGACAACCCTGACCAGAGTTTTTGACCCTCTGATTGGTGTGTACAAACACACTGAATCAGAGGCCAGGTTAAAACAACGAGCCAGATAAGAACAGACAATAAGCTGTAATTGTTCCAACTCTAATGCTACCGTTGAAGCCCTGGTCTTTTATTGTGTGCTTTTAAATTAGCAACAAAAAACAATTAAACACTAGATATGGCACTCAGAGTATTTTAATTATCATCATCCATTATTTTAGTCTACATGAACTTGACTAAAAGGAAAAGTAACCAAGTTCTCATGTTAGGAAAATGTCTGCTAGTTTTTCTGCTTTGTTTTCAGGTCATGATTCACATTTTTGAGATATTATGCAAGTGGAAACTGACAGCTTGATATATGCAAGCACTGAAGGTAAAAACAATCAGTCTTACTGGACACTGTGGTAACTGTTATGTCCAAGGTTTTTTAGGAGCCAGAAGTGTCAGAATTCAGGAATAAATAATTGTCAGGAGTTTTTCTGATAAAAGCCAGACGTTTTATCAGAAACAACAAGATGCATTTCCATTACAAATGTACTCAAAACTTTGTCCATATTCCACTGATGTAAATGTTTTTTCTTTTATAAAAATCTTCATTGTGGTGTTTCCAGTAGATATGAAACAATTAAAATCAAAAATGAATTTGTTTGTTCACGTAATAAGTCATTAAAAAACTTGACATCATCCTCTAACTACGTCCAGTTTTCTTCTTCTTCTTTTTCTTCTTCGTGGTTTTTGCCAGTGGCAACTTCTGGTTGTTGATCATGTGACTCGTGAATAAAGTGTTTCCATTACAGTTTGGTGAAATAAAACAGTTTTGATAAGGTCACCTCATCATTTTTTACATTTTTAGAAAATCTGATTCCCAGTCAGTTTATGAACCAGTGAGGAATCAATGTTATCTGTTTGACCCTGATCAGCAGATTATTGGTATTTATAATTAGTGATGCAAATAGCAGCAAAAACCGAACACTGAGTTAGTGATCAGCTTTGTGTCAGTCAGTCGGGTCATTAGGTCAGTCGGTCAGTTTGGGCTGCAGAGATGAGCTCAGCTCCGTGTCGATCCTTTTATTCCCTCCTGGATTTACCTGCTGACTTTATAACCTCAACCATTCAACATTTGTTTTTCCTCTCCTTCTCTTTTCTTCCTTCCATCTTCCTCATTGCTTCTCTCCTTCAATGTTCATTATCCAAATAAGCAGAATCTGCACCCACCTGCATCCCAGCTGGCGGCTCTCTTCCTCCGCTCCCCCCTCCTTCGTCCTCCTGTCGCTCCTCTTGCTTCTTTCTCCCAGAGGAATGCTGTTGTTGTGTTTTGCTTGTCACAGCAGTTGAGCTTCTCCTCACCTGTTCACAACTGGTCCAGACAAGGGAGCAGGTGTCTGCTGGAGTCTGCTGCCCAGTGGTGTGTGTGGGGGTGTGTGTGTGTGGGGGTGTGTGCGTGGGCGTGTGTGGTCATCTGGAAATATGCAGCAGCTTCAGCGCCATCAAGCTAAAACGGAAAGACAGGAATATTTGCACACAAAAAGAACCTGACCTGCACGCGACCCTTTGACCTTTTTCACCTTTTATGTGAATATTTGTACAAATATATTCTTGTCATGTCATAATGATCACAGGCTTTTGACTTGAGTCTCAAAAAATAAACATCAGAGTCTGCTACCTAAATCAAAGCTAGTAGGAGTTTTCCCTTAGTCAAGCATTATGACATGAAATAAATTTAATGCAGCAGCAGTGAGATTAAAGAAATCTACCTTTACCTCTGCAAAACACTGACCAACTTAATCTACACAGCATTTATCTGTTCAAGAAAAAAAAAAAAAAACGATAGCTGGTTTTAGTCTGCTTTGTTGAAAGGTAAGGTGATATACATAAACTGAATTGGTTATGATTTTGTTTCAAATTAGTTTAATTTCTAAAACAGTTTAGTTCTTTTTGAACTCCAATCACTGCTGGACAACAGCTGGACTTAGCTTGTTCCACTTATTTTACACAAGAGCAGAAAAAATCTGACTGAACATTTCAGCTAAACATTAGTTTATCCCTGTGGGGATCTTAAACTGCTCGCTCAATATATTTAGTGCAAATTTATTTTCTGCACACGCAAACGGCTAAATGTTTGCAGATTCTAGCAGAAAGTTCATGAAAAGGAAACCGCTTCAGTTTGAACCTTTAAATAAGAACATTAACACAAAAATAATCACATTAGTTGTACTTAGCTGCCTTCCTCTGCTGTTAACACCAATTTCTGCTCCACACACACATCCCACCATGCTGCCGTCCTCGGACTGTAATCCAGTACAGCTTAGCGGTGAGTTATAGCCCATTATTCTCCTCCTATACAACAAGTTCCAGACTATGGAGGTGGAGATAGGACTCCTCTGGCGCTCAGAACTCACACCAAGCTTATGTATGAGAGTCAGTCAGCGAGCGCCTGGGCTGCTTATCGGCGTATGTATACATGTGTGGAGGAGGAGGTGAGAGTGTGTGTGTGTGAGGGAGCATCCATCCCAGAGGTGTCAGAGTTATCTCCTGAGGCCAGAAAGAAAGAGAGAGCGACATGGCGAGCGCAGGACGGAGATGGATGGGTGGATGAAGAGAGAGAGGTGAGAGAAGGGAGATAGCTGAGAGAGTTGGCGCTGTCACGTATGTGCAGGGAGGCGTGTAAGACACGGTCAGCGTGTCAGTGGCCGGATCTTCACCACACTTAACGTGAGAGGGACACACACACTCAGCGTGACGCTCCATCTTCCCCTCTAATCTCCGTCCAACTGGTTTCATCTGGCAAGCAGTCAGCGGTCTCAGGAGAAGCCAAATGAACTCAGCTAAAAACATTTCTTTGACATTGACTTCAGATTATGCATCGACCTCATGATGTCGCACCGCTTTCACTGCGAAAACACTAAATCTTACCAAGACCTGAGAAAAGTGAAGGTGAACTAAAGTCACAGTTAGCGGTTCATTGGTTTTTCTTCAAATAGTGGAAATTAAAGGCAAAAGAAGCAACAGGCAATGTTTCACTAAGAATAGTTTTTTTAACGTTGAGAAATAAACCTTAAATATTTTCAACCAAAGCAGAAACTTTATCACCAAACAGGAAGTGAACCAATATTTTAGTAAACTTCCCAAAGTTTGAATCAAAACCTTAAATTGTGTGTGTTGTTGTCAGTGGAAGGCTTTGGGTTAAGAGAGGAAACATGAATAAAACAATTCACAGTGCTGCGAGCGATCATGCAGTGATGCACGCTAACAAAATCTAAATCAAAAATACAAAATCTTACCAAATATTTTGCGTCTAATTACTAATCTAAATATCTTAGTTCACTTGAAATAAAACAAAACAGTGTTTTCATATCCTGACTCAAGTATCTGGAACATCCTTCTCTTTTGGAGACGTATAATCCGAAAATGTTGGTAACTTTCATCAGCTGAGCTTCGGCTGTAAGATGGATTAAAAAAGGCATGAAATATTTTTTTATTGCTACAACATAATCTCACGTCAGCTTTTCATTTAAAAGACAAGAAATCAGTTGGTTGCAATAATTTCTGGGACAATTTATCACCCAGCAAAATTAGTTTTCTCGACAAGAGTAGTTTTAGTTTTCTTGTATTTTTAATAAAGTCAGAATGCAGTAGCTCCCAGAGTTTTGTGTGTGTGTGTGTGTGTGTGTGTGCAGAGACCTGGGTGACGTGTTCCTCCCTGGCATCTCCTGCCTTCCTGGCTTACAGGAACAGGTGGAAAAACAAACAGTGAAGGTACACAAACATCCTGCGCCTGTTGATTTTCAGCCTGCTTTCTGGTCAGCGGTGCAGCAAATCTAAACAACCATCTCAAATGTCAACATTTATCTGTGTGTATTTTCAATTCACGCTCTTCCAGGCACATTTCAAAGCGCTCGGCTGGAGATTACTTATTTATATTCACCGAATCGCCCAGTATTTGAGATGTCCCACCACATAAAACAGGAAAAGATAATTACATGTCTCTCTGTTGGTGGAAGGGTTCTCGCAAATTTGAATATTTTTCATCCAGATCCCAAATCACCCGGGCTGTAAATGTTTAATTAAAAATGTATTTATTTAGATGTTCAAGCCTAATGAGGTATAAATTAACTTGTGCCACGCTTTGATCAAAACACCAGTGTTCAAATATTTGCTTTGAATATTGAGTGAGAATGTCTTCCTTCAAGCGAAATATTATTTTCTGCTTAATTTGCAATGAAAGCTGGACAGAAAAGGGAAATAAGTTCCCGTTCAGACTGGGAAAAGCTTTTTCTGTGACGTTATTAGTCAGAGAAAGACGGTGGAGTGTGGGGCTTCTGGTGAGCGATCTGCAGAGGCGTCACCGGGTCAGTCGGAGCCTCAGACTTGCCCCAAACTTTGCTGTACCCAGTTATGCACTAAGGTGAAACATTAAATGTGTTTTAAATGTAGGATCTTTTCACTTAGTGTTCCGAAAACAATCAAAATGCACAGGTGCAGGTGGTTTTAATGACACAAAAAATATGACGAGTTCATTAAATTCAGTTCCAACCCACCGTAGATTTCATAACAGCATCTCTTTCTCCATGCATCTCATACATCAACGCTCCATTGATAGGAAAGTTTCTCTCTCAACCAGGATTCAGTGACATTCAGAGGGTTTTCATTCAACAGGTTATGATTCAGGGCGATTTGATACAACGACGAGTACGAAGCAAAGGAAAGATGCTTCAAGATTCACAAAAAAACATTTTTAAATAATTTGAACAAATTAGAAACGCCTTGAATCATAAATTCAGTTGAAACATCTGTAACACAATAGATATCTTAACCATTTTTTAGTAGTAGAAAAATATTTTTTTAACCTTCCCCAGAAGACTCTTTAATCTCCCTTTAAACTAAACTAGTCTCATGGTTGCCATGGTTATCATAGCGTACCTGTGGTAAATAATGTAAAAATTACATAGTATTACAGAATATTGCACATAGCATTATATTGGGTCATATGTAGCTGGTATTATGCTGGTAATTCAGATATAGGGATGGGAATACGTCCAGTTCAATAACAGAGACGATTTTGGAAAGTAACAAAATTTGATTTTAACAATAGTTTTGGGAAAACAAAAAACGGACAAGCTTTTGTTTTATGTAAATAGATTAACTGTTTTATCTTTTGATCATAAAGTTAAATAGCCTGCAGTGAGTTTACTGGTATCCAGTCAGACTGAAAATGGTGAGTCGAGACTCAGAGTTGAGTTTTGGTTAAGGAACAAAAATAAAACTTCAGATTTGACTTGGTTCTCTTTGTAAAGACTTGGACTCCTGGTCTGAGGCTCTAGTCTTAGGAACAGTTTTATTTCATAATGTAAAGAGTGAAAGGAAACTCTTTACACTTTATTACCCAGTTGATTATTATGGGATGTTAGTGGCTCGTAACAATCTGTTCCTGTTAGCTGTAGCTTCATAATAAGGAAGCATGACTGTCTCTCCTGATGAATGTTGTATTAAATGACTTTCAGAACAAAATAAACGTAACTTGGCCTTCGCCGATATTCTCTGCTGTTAAACGAGCTGCATTATAAAAACACTTCCTGCTTTAAAAATCAAAATAAAAGCACTTCCTGTTCCATTTACTCATAAGCTTAACATGCTATTTACTTTACTTTGTCTTGTTCTTGTTATTGTGATCTATACTTCATAAATCAATGTCTTTCCTGTGTATAATTGAGAACAAAAGTTTTAAATGTGAATTTAGAAAATGTTTGAAAAACTTCAACTAAAATGGTGGAGATGAAAACCTTCCAAACCAGATTTAGTGCAATAAATAATAAAATGAGAATATGGAGACAGGAATAAACAGCTGCTACTTTAGTCATTACAAACACTAAAAAGCAGAAAATAAACATTAGCAGCTTTTAATCTCTCTCTATTATTTTTTCTTTGAGCATAAATGCCTGTTTTTATGCCTTTTGGGGTAAATATTGCAACTGATTACATAATGTATAATAATTTAGGCCTGGAGACAAACTGTGAAAGTCTGAGTTCCTGACCTACAGTGATGTGAAGATGGATTAATTTGATGAGAAAAAGTTTTTCAGTTGATAGAAACTTTGACTTTTCCTCATTAACTTGAGTTTTGACTTGGATTTGAAAAAAAAAAAAAAGCACATTTCTGGCCCATGCATTAAAGTTTTAATCTTTATTGAAAATGTCTGCGAGGCTCCGAGCGGTCAGAGGATTTCAACATTAATCCTCATAACCTGAAGTTTATGTGCTACTTTGGATGCATTAGTTGAACCTTAAATTATACAACGACTGCTGCATATTAGTTTTTTATACATATAAATTATGCAAACTCATAGTTTCATAGTTTTTCACTGAGAATCACAGAGCCTTCCTTGTGATGTGCGTTTGTATGAAAACCAATAGAGGCATAAAAATGTGTGTGTGACTTTGCAGTGAAGCCTGGTGGTCCAGACGTCTCTCTGTTGATGCTTTTTGTTGTGGAGCTCCTGTCTGGAACAGCGTTAACCATCATTTAGCTCTCATGTTGTTGCCGCTCTCCAGAGCAGATGTTTGTTTTCCATTTCTGTCGTCTTTAAATGTTCGTCTTTCCCATCAGAACCATTTAAAACCGTCCGCTCGGCTTCTGCCTTGTTGATGATGCATGTTCAGCCTTCTGGATAAATGGGAGCAAAAATTCTCACTTGCCTTCTAAGTGCCAACAGAAGTTCAAACTGTTTGAATCCCACCACAGCGTCCCGGGAGCCGCGGCCCAAAGTGTTGGAGTTGTTCTGCGTTTTTTCCACTGACTCACAGGCCGCTGCGGTGTCATGGTGGCGGAGGAGAAAAAGCTCCCAGCGTTTCTTCTGCAGCTTCACCAGGCATACTTTAATCCATTTTAAATCCCCAGAAAAAGACTCCTTTTTTTTAGTCCCATTTTCATTTTCAGTTCTCACCTTAAAATCATTGTGTCCTTTTAAAATTGTGTCATATTTAAATTCATTTTCTCCCTTTCAGAGATGTGCGACTCCCGATTTGTTCAGGCGCCGTTGCCTGGCCTATATTGGCTCTTACGGCTTTACGGCGACTATTTTAGTTATCTCCCCTGCTGCTCTCTGCTCGGCTTCCCCGGGGCCTGAGTGCCACATTCAGCCCTCGCCGTCAGAGCAGAACTGTGGAATAAATACATGTGAGTGAAGGGAGGACTGTTGATTACCGGAAAGACCCCATCTCTGGGCTATTGGTTTACATAAATGAAACAATCTGTGATATGACACAATGTAATAACGGACTGTCTAATTATGATTAGTTTATTCATGAAAAAAGGAACTGGAAAACAAGAGAAAAATTAAAGAGCATATGTCAAACTGCTTATCATTCTTTAAAATAATTACAATGGCTGGGATTTAGTATAATTAAATTAAGTAATACTTTATTTGAAAGGTTGTGCAAGACTGACATGACTGTCATAAACATGACAGAATGCCTGTTAGGAACATGAAGGAGTCTGCAGAAATGTTTGACTGTTATGAAGTGTCATTAAGTAACAACACTTACAGTGCAAAGTTACACTATAAGCTGCACATTAAACGTGTAAACTTTGCATTATTTGGTACATAATGACACTTTTAATGCAAAGTTGCATTAAATCTTCTACTAAAAGTGCATTAAAAGTTTCACCTTTGCATTCATGACAACAGTAACAAACATTCATAAGAACCCCTTCATGCTCGTGATCAATGTTCCCTCTAATTTTTCATGTAGCTGG